>QXEO01001033.1:600000-831535 GCA_007115705.1 Dactylis glomerata | reverse complement strand
ACGCTGGCCGGGTCGAATGTATCCAAGGATGGGTGGCCGCCTCGGAAGAGGTGGATGGAGCCGCTGTAGATGCGCATGCTCTCCTGGTCATCGATGTCCGACAGCGGCTTGCGCTCCATCGGCGTCGGGCGAGCTGGACACACCAGCGACCGAATGCCCCGCCGCACCGTCACTTCATCGAGTAGCGTCGCCGTCGACATTATGATGCTTGCCTAGCTGTGGGCGCGCTCTGGGCTGTGATCGATTTGTCTGGCCGTGTACTCGAGTGTTTATGACGATCCAATACACATACAGATGTCTATTTATAAATTATACAACAGCATGCAGCCATGCAGCCAGGAGCTTGTTGAGTAAACTTTTTTCTTACATACCTAGAGAAAAATGTAATACAAGTATACAACACATATATAAATATACTCTATGTGTCTATCTAGCCACTTTAATAAGATTATTTTTTGAACTTGTAATATCTCTCCAATTGTATAACTCTTCATTTTAAGAGCCTTGGAAAATTTAAATTAGCAAAAATCACAATTTTTATGTTCAAAAGAATTATGGAATCACATCTATTCTTATGGATTGATGAATTTCGTCACAAGGGTGATACCATTGCTACAATAATGGCCACCTCACCGTCAAGTGTGACGTTTAGGAGAGATTTAATCGGACCCTAGTTAATGGCATGGAATGCCTTACTCCAACATTTGACATCTATGCAACTATCACCGGGGACTGATAAATTTTGATGGAATTTACACACAAATGGAAAGTTTTCCGTAGATTCCATGGACCAAAATACCAGTGGATAGCAACATGATGATTTGGAAGATGAAGATACTACTAAAGAATAATTTTTTTGGATGGTATCTTCGCCGAGGTGTAATCCTTACCAAAGATAATCTTGTTAGGCAGAACTGACAAGATAGTAAAAGGTGTGTGTTCTATCATGAGGATGGGACTATCAAACACCTTTTCTTCCAATGCCGATTTGCTAGATCTACATGGTCAATCATCCAAGTAGCTTCTAATCTGTATCCATCCCGTAGTGTTGCCAATATTTTTGGTAATTGGCTACATGGTATTGATACGAGGTTAGAAGACTTATTAGGGTGGGAGCGCTTGCCGTTATCTGGTCGCTATGGCTATGTAGAAATGATAAAGTGTTTAATGATAAAAATTCTTCTCCCTTGCAGATCATTTACCGGTGCACTTATACCCTCCATTTATGGTCTACTCTTCAGCGGGTGGAACATCATGACCTATTTATGGAGATCTATACACGGCTGAAGGATGCAACGAGGGATACTTTTTCCAACATGGATGATAGCATAACATGTCTTGACCCTGTTTCACCTTACACGATCTACAATTGCTTTGATGATATGTATTCATCTTTTTAGACTTGTGTACTTTGAACGGCTGTGTGCGTCTTAGTTATGCAGAGGCCGTATGCAATACTTAAAACTCTTAAGTAATAAAGCGCTCCTTATCATTTTTTATTATTATGGACTGAATTTTATCCTGAAACTTTTCACATTCAAAGATGATATGTAAAAAAACTTGAAAAGGAGTTAAAGCTATCACATTTGAACAACACCTCTCCACCGACATGTCATAAATCCTCTCCGCCGACAGATTCATCACCCATGTAGATTGTTGGTTAAGCGTCAAAGTCAAAAAAAAAATGGGGCTTGCAGGTTATTAGTGGCGGAGATCTTGGAGCAAAAATGCACTAGAACTTAAAAACTAAATCCGTGGAGCACGAATGATTATGGGTAGGCCGGGATCCACATGAACCCATACAGCCTTGTTCCCACAAATGTTTTCTACTCCATGGGTGAATCTGGCCATGATCTACGAGGAAAGAAACAAGGGGCCGATGGCCAGCAACTGTGCCGACAGCAATTTGTCGGGGCCGTCGGCATAGCACGAGGATGAGATGGACAAGCAAGATCGCCGTTCGCACATGATTGCCGTCGGCATAGGCAGAGCTGTTCCGACGGCCGCCGTCGACACAAGTCTAGCCGTAGACATAGATATAGCACAGCCATTAACACAGAATATTTTTTTTGGTTGACGCACGAGGGTATAATATGCTTCCATCTTATGTATATATGGAGTGTATGATTTGGTGATCTCGGACCAGGCTTCAATCCCTTTAACCAGCATCTGCACACAGTACATGTCCGCCTCATGCATATGGCAATTACAGGGCGCGGCTAAGATTTGATTTCTGGAGTAAGTATATGGCATCTACTGGTTATGAGCTAGTCAGCTCCTCCTCCTATTCATCTGACTATATAGCATGTGTAGACTTATTTATTTTCATCTAGCTCCATTGTTTGACAGACTGCACATTTTGCTTATGAAAAATGCATAGATCTGTAGATGTAGCAGATTTTATTTCAATATAAAATGTCGTCCAGAATGAAAGCCATGACCAGGCATGCAATACACTAGGCTAGTCCATGTTCATGTGAGAAACGATGTCGCGAAGAGCAATCAGTTAAATAACTGTGTAGACGTGTGGCATGCAATACACAGCCTATGCCAACGGCTAGGCCGTCGGCATAATTTTTTTATTTTTTCTATATTTATACTCATTTGTTTATTAGTCTCAAATATTTAGATTCCTCTCATTTTTCTGATCAATTTGGATATATTATTTATCGAATTCTGATTTACGGATTTCTAAATATGGATTATTCAATATTAAATGGAAAAAATAAATAAAATAAAATTTATTTTACTATTATTTGAATTCACGATTATTATTATTTATTCATTTTACTTAAATATTTTTTACTGTTCACCGATAGGTCTCTACACCGCGAGTTCAACCTACAAAATGCTGCAGCTAGGCTCGATTGACTTTGCAGCAGCCGATGCACTCTGGAGAAACGGTGCGTCGGTTAAGTGTAAAATCTTCATGTGGCTAGCGATCCTAGACAGCAGTGGACTTCTGCTCGACTCCATCGGCAGGGCTTGCAGGATCAGACTGCTTCCTGTTATGTTTGTCTCCAGGAGGAAGACGCGATGGATCATCTTTTCACCCAATGTGTCCACGCTCGGCAGGTCTGGTTTCTATGCTTCTCGGGCATGGGCATTGCTGCTGATCTGCCCACACAACACTGCAAGCTGGAAGAGTGGTGGCTACGGGAACGCAACAAATATTCGGTCAAGACTAGGAAGAAACTTGATGCCCTCATCATTCTAGGCTGCTGGAGCCTTTGGAAGAATCGCAATGCCTGGGTATTCAACAACAAGAGCCAACAATTCTCAGTGATGGAGCTTGCGATGAGGATCAGAGACGAGTTCTCCGCCTGGACGCTAGGCAGGAGAGGGGTGACGGGAGTTTATGATCCTTTTTGAGAGTATAGCTTGTATTAGTCTTTTTTTTTTGCTTTGGTTTGCCCAGCCAGTCATGTTCATATCTCTGGCAGGATCTTGTAAATTCATTGTATCTTCTATAAAAGTAAGGTACGCCTCGGCGTACTGTCAAAAAAACTTCTTTGTGGAAGCTCAATAGGAAGGAACAAAGAAGTTAAGCATGCTAAAGCTGGAGTAGTCTGAGGATGGATGACCGATCGAGAAGTCTGACTAGGAGTAAGAGATTTGAGCTAAAATTAAGTGTGATTAGAGATAAAGATGTTCTAGTGCGATTTGCTGGTCAAACAATTCAAATATTTTAAATTTTTGAAAAAAATGAAAAATGTACTTACCTATGCCGACGGCCGAGCCATCGGCCTAGCTTTCTGTACCGACGGCATGTCTATGCCGACGGTTTTTTTAGCTATGCCAACCCCGTCTAAGCCAACGGCTAGATGCCGACGGCCACGGTCGGCATAGCCTATGCCGATGGCTTTTTTGGCTGTGCCGACGGCTGTCGGCGCCTTAACTGCCTACTGTAGTGTCGGTGGCTTGGAATCTATGTTTTTTGCTGAACTCGTGCAGTGCGAGTCGTGATGGGCAGAACGGGATCCACGTGAAGTGATGCTGCTTGTTCTCGTGCATGTTGGCAACTAGTTATGGGGCATGGGTGAACCAGATCATTGCATATGCATGCACAGGTGGTAATGAATGATGACATAAAATAGGTAACTCATGTATCACGGAGTGGAGAGATAGGCCTTAATTGACACTAGCAACAGACTACAACGTACTGTTAGAAAGTATAACATCTAAAGTTTTTTATGGTATATATTTTATAATATATATCTCATATTAAGTTGATAATAAACTGAGAAGGAGGAAGTACAATGCTTCACTAAATCATGTTGTGTATTTTTGGACTATGTGGTTAGCCAAAAAATTTGAACAAAAATTTCGCGCGTACCTCTCGACATTTTATCATACCCCAAAGTTTTGTCATAAACCAACATTTCTAGTGCTCCGTGTAAAAAAGACCAAAAAAAAAATCTCACATATACCTATATTTTAGCACCAAATTTTATCCTTATACATAGACCACACGAAAAGTCAGACTTTTTGTGAAACAACTTGCTGCATGCATAGACTATAAAGATGTCCACGCAACATATTCTTTGAATTCTTTCATAAATCAAAATATATCACACACACCCTAGTACCCCACTACCTCACGAACACACCTACAGACTGGCGACTAGATATTAGAGTCGAAGAGATTCAACACCATCGAAACTACTAACATTTCGTCATGACACGAAATTCTATCTTTGATCGAAAAAAGAGCATAAATTCTACACTTCCTAAAGGATTTTACTGGATAAGTTTAGGGATGACAATTTTACCCATGAGTACGGTTACCCGGCGGGTACCGTACCGACATGAGTATAATATGGGCATATTTTTATACCTATGGGTACTATCCATACCCTATCCATTTAGCCATGAGTAGAACATGTGTATAGCTTCTTCCCCGTGGGTCTACTCATAATCTATCCATTTGTACTAACTTGGGGATCTAGAGTATCCCAATAGCATTGGTCGATAGCGTTTAAAGGAGCTCAGCGTCACACACCTCAATTACTCTAGTAATTAAGCATTGGCTATAATCCACATGTCTCGAGGAGATCGAAATCTCATATTTAAGCTTCCAATATACTATCAATGAAAGTAAAAAAGGTGAGTAACATGCATAGTATTTGACCTATCCGTTGGGTACCAAATGGGTATGGGTACTCGCCGGGTATGGGTATGGGTACAGCTTTATACCCATAGATATGGGTATAGATAGAATTTTATACCCATCAACTATATGAGTATGGGTATGATATTGCTCTACCCTACTCATACCTGCCCATTGCATGGAAGCCACTAGTGGAAAACGGGCCTTTGGCGTGGACCCTTTAGTCCCGGCCTCCATCTGGGCCGGGACTAAAGGCCCGGCCACGTCGCCCCAAAATCGCAATGCCGCCCACGAGGCTTTGGTCCCGGCCCGTAACGAGCCTTTAGTCCCAGTTTCAGACACAAACCGGGACTAAAGGGCTATGCGGTGTGCAGCCCGCATGTGCGCCACCTTTAGTCCCGGTTTGTGTCTCAAACCGGGACTAAAGTCCTCTGCCTATATATATTGGCCACAGCCCCTCTCTCCCCTCTTCCTTGCATTTTTCTTGGATGGAAGAGTGTGGGTGTGTGCTAGCTCTCCATTTTTCTTGGATGCACTAGAGGTGTTTGTTTAAATGTGTGTTAGAGCGATGCCGCTTCAGTTCACCGAACACAACTACGATATGAGATGCCCGAGCCACGCTTAAACCTCTTCCTCTTTATTTCTACTTATTCTAAAAGGTTAGCAACTATATTTCCTCGTTTAGACCGTGCGGTACTAATTTTTAGGATCATGATTGTATTTGATATACTGTCGTATAACGTAGATGAGCCATCCATGGATGTACGGTGATCGACGCACAGCCGCTTACAGAGAAGGCATGCATTCTTTTCGAGATGCAGCCGATGCGAACAAGCATGGTGGTGGCTATATGTTTTGTCCATGTGTTGAATGTCGGAATGAGAAGGCTTACACTTCCTCAAGAGTCATTCAGAGCCACCTGCTTCGGTCCGGTTTTATGTCGGGCTATAATGTTTGGACCAAGCACGGAGAAAGAGGGGTTATGATGGAAGACGACGATGAAGAAGAAGAGAACGATGATGACAACTACCGATCTATGTTCCCTGAGTATGCTGATACCGCAATGGAAGAAATTGAAGAAGAAGATCAGGGTGAAGAACGGGAACCAGATGAGCCCGCTGATGATCTTGGCCGGGTCATTTCTGATGCACGGCGAGGCTGCGACACAGAAAAGGAGAGGTTGCAGTTCGAGCAGATGTTACAGGACCACAACAAATTGTTGTACCCAACTTGTGAAGATGGCCAGAAGAAGCTGGGTAGCACACTGGAATTGCTAAAGTGGAAGGCAGAGACCGGTGTGACTGACTCGTCATTTGAAAAGTTGCTGGTACTGATGAAAAAGATGCTTCCAAGAAAGAATGAATTGCCCGCCAGCACGTATGAAGCAAAGAAGCTTGTCTGCCCTCTAGGATTAGACGTGCAGAAGATACATGCATGCCCTAATGACTGCATCCTCTACCGCGGTGAGAAGTACGAGAATATGGATAAATGTCCGGTATGCACTGCATTGCGGTATAAGATCAGAAAAGATGACCCTGGTGATATTGAGGGCGAGCCACCCAGGAAGAGGGTTCCTGCCAAGGTGATGTGGTATGCTCCTATAATACTACGGTTGAAACATCTGTTCAGAAATAAAGATCATGCAAAGTTTTTGCGATGGCACATGGAAGATCGTATGAAAGACGATAAGTTGAGGCACCCCGCTGATGGTCGGCAGTGGAGAAAAATCGAGAGAGAGTTCCCGAGATTTGCAGGTGATGCAAGGAACTTATGGTTTGGTCTGAGTACAGATGGCATGAATCCTTTTGGGGAGCAGAGTTGCAGTCACAGCACCTGGCCCGTTACTCTATGTATCTACAACCTTCCTCCTTGGTTGTGCATGAAGCGGAAGTTCATTATGATGCCAGTGCTTATCCAAGGTCCAAAGCAACCCGGCAACGACATTGATGTGTACCTAAGGCCATTAGTTGATGAACTTTTACAGCTGTGGGCCGAACCAGGTGTACGTGTGTGGGACGAGCACAAACAAGAGGAATTTGACCTTCGAGCGTTGCTTTTTGTAACCATCAATGATTGGCCTGCTCTTAGTAACATTTCAAGACAGTCAAACAAGGGATACAATGCATGCACGCACTGTTTGGATCAGACAGAAAGTATATATCTGGACAAATGTAGGAAGAATGTGTACCCGTACAATCGTCGTTTTCTTCCGCCCAAGCATCCTTTAAAGAAAAAAGGCAAGCATTTCAATGGCAAGGCAAAACCCCGGGGGAAGCCTGTCATCCGTACTGGTGCTGAAGTATTTGATATGGTCAAAGATTTAAAAGTAATCTTTGGAAAGGGTCCTCGCAGCCAACCTGTTCCTAACGGCCCTGATAAGCGCGTACCCATGTGGAAGAAGAAATCTATATTTTGGGAGCTACCCTATTGGGAAGTCCATGAGGTCCGCTCCGCAATCGACGTGATGCACCTGACGAAGAATCTTTGCGTGAATATTCTAGGCTTCCTGGGCTTGTATGGGAAGTCAAAAGATACACCAGAAGCACGGGAGGACCAGGAACGTCATAAAGGAAGAGATGGCATGCATCCAGGGCAGTTTCAAGGGCGTGCCAGCTATGCTCTTACCAAGGAAGAGAAGGAAATCTTCTTTGAAGTCCTTTTCAGTATCAAGGTCACGACTGGCTTCTCGTCGAATATAAAGGGAATCGTAAATATGAAAGACAAAAAATTCCAAAACCTAAAGTCTCATGACTGCCACGTGCTTATGACGCAATTGCTTCCGGTTGCATTGAGGGGAATTCTACCGGAAAATGTTTGCCTGGCAATTGTGAAGGTATGTGCATTCCTCAATGCAATTTCTCAGAAGGTAATCGATCGAGAAAGTCTATCAGGGTTACAGATTGATGTGGTCCAATGTCTGGTCAGCTTCGAGTTGTTGTTCCCGCCATCCTTTTTCAATATAATGACACACCTCCTAGTTCACCTAGTCGAAGAGATTAGAATTCTCGGTCCTGTGTTTCTACACAATATGTTCCCCTTCGAGAGGTTCATGGGAGTCTTAAAGAAATATGTTCGTAACCGTGCTAGGCCAGAAGGAAGCATCTCCAAGGGCTATGGAACAGAGGAGGTCATTGAGTTTTGTGTGGACTTTCTTCCTGACCTTAAGCCGATTGGTGTTCCTGAATCTCGGTATGAGGGTAGGCTGACAGGAAAAGGCACACTAGGAAGGAAAGCAAAAGTATGTATGGACGGGCATTCTTTCTCTCAAGCACACTACACAGTTCTAGACAATTCCACCGTGGTGGCTCCGTATATCATGAGACACAAGAATATTCTACGCTCCGAAAACCCGGGGAAGACTGACTCTTGGATTAAAGGGGAACACGAGAAGACTTTTGGCAGTTGGTTGCAGACACATCTCATGAATGACGACACCGTTGGAGATCAGCTGTACTGTTTGGCCAGGCCACCATCTTCGACTATATATACTTTTCAAGGACGAGATAAATGGGAATATATTTTACACGGTTGCCCAAGATAAAAAGAGCACAAACCAAAACAGTGGTGTCCGCTTTGATGCAACAGACGAGAATGGGCACTGTTTGGAAACATATTACGGGTACATAGAGGAGATATGGGAACTTGACTATGGACCTACTTTTAAGATCCCTTTGTTTCGGTGCAAATGGGTGAAGCTAACAGGAGGCGGGGTAGTTGTAGACCAAAAGTACGGCATGACAACAGTGGATCTCAACAATCTTGCGTACATGGATGAACCATTCGTCCTAGCCAACGATGTTGCTCAGGTTTTCTATGTGAAGGACATGTCTACAAAAACGAGAAAAAGAAATCAGCAAAAGAAGACATCGTCCGATGAGCCAAAGCGCCACATAGTTCTTTCAGAAAAAAGAAACATCGTGGGAGTAGATGACAAGACAGACATGTCAGTAGATTATAATAAGTTTCATGAAATTCCGCCCTTCAAAGTAAAAACTGACCCAAGCATCCTACTGAATGATGAAGATTCTCCATGGCTACGACCCAGAAGAAAACAGAAATAATAGATAGGATTGTTGGTGCAATAATGTAATAATGTATTAAACCTTTTATGTAATGCATGATGAAGATTCTCCATTGTTGTTTGAAAATGGCAAACTAGTTAATAGTTTGGATAGTTAAAATAATTAATTTTGAAAATATAAAATAGTTTTGAATTAGTTATTCAATTTTAAACACTTTTCATATTCATAGTTTTGTCAAATTCTAAAATATACAAAATAATATTAATTAATATAGTTTTAATTGAAAATGGCAAACTAGTTAATAGTTTGGATAGTTAAAATAATTAATTTTGAAAATATAAAATAGTTTTTAATTAGTTATTCAATTTTAAACACTTTTCATATTCATAGTTTTGTAAAATTCTAAAATATACAAAAATAATATTAATTAATATAGTTTTAATTGAAAATGGCAAACTAGTTAATAGTTTGGATAGTTAAAATAATTAATTTTGAAAATATAAAATAGTTTTGAATTATTTATTTAATTTCAAACACTTTTCATATTTATAGTTTTGTCAAATTCTAAAATACACAAAAAGAATATTAATTAATATAGTTTTAATTGAAAATGGCAAACTAGTTAATAGTTTGGATAGTTAAAATAATTAATTTTGAAAATAGAAAATAGTTTTGAATTAGTTATTCAATTTCAAACACTTTTCATATTCATAGTTTTATCAGATTCTAAAATATACATTAGTTATTCAATTCAAAATTAAAAATTGATATTTGAAATGAAAACCTGAAAAACTTTATGCTTTGGCGCGCATTTATTGCGCCTTTAGTCCCGGCTGGAGCCACCAGCCGGGACTAAAGGGGGGGGGGCTCGGGCGCCAACCGCCCACCACCCTTTAGTCCCGGTTGGGGGCTTAAACCGGGACTAAAGACCCCCTTTAGTCCCGGTTTGAGCCCCCAGCCGGGACTAAAGGGGGGGTATAAAAGCGTCGCCCCCTCCTCCTTCTTCCTCTTCCTTCGGACTTAGCAATTTTCTCGGATCGACGCGCGTAGGAATCAACCGCCGGTGAATGTTGCGGTTGGCCAGAAAATCGCCCCGCGCCGCCGTCCCCGACGCCTCGCCGAGCACCGCCGCCGCCGAGCACCGCTGCCCCCGCGCCGACACCGCCGCCCCGACGCCTCGCCGAGCGCCGCGCGCCGCCCGCCGAGCACCGCCCGAGCGCCCCGCGCCGCCGCCCGCCCACACCTGGCCGCGCCGAGCACCGCCGCCCCGACGCCTCGCCGAGCTCCACCGCCCCCGGCCAACTCCACCCCCGCAAGGTAATTTTTTTTAATTTTAGGTTAGAATTTTTTTTAGTATTTTAGGTTAGAAAAATAGGTTAGAAAATATGTTAGCATATGTTAGAAAAATAGGTTACAAAAAATAGGTTAGAAAAATAGGTTACAAAAATAGGTTACAAAAAATAGGTTACGAAAAATAGGTTAGAAAAATAGGTTACAAAAAATAGGTTAGAAAAATAGGTTACAAAAAATAGGTTTGAAAAATAGGTTTGAAAAATAGGTTAGAAAAATATGTTAGCAAATGGGTTAGAAAATGTGTTAGAAAAATAGGTTAGAAAATATGTTAGCATATGTGTTAGAAAAATAGTTAGAATAGTAGAAAAAATAGTTAGAATTTTAGGTTAGAATTTAGTTAGTATTTTAGGTTAGAATTTTAGGTTAGAATTTAGTTAGTATTTTAGGTTAGAATTTTAGGTTAGAATTTAGTTAGTATTTTAGGTTTGAATTTTAGGTTAGAATTTAGTTATAATTTTAGGTTAGAATTTATTTAGTATTTTTGGTTAGAATTTTTTTAGTATTTTAGGTTAGAATTTTTATTTAGTTAGCAAATTTTAGTTAGAATCATCAAATATTTAGTGTATTTTTTCATAGTGTTAGAAATAGAAATAGAAATAGAAATAGTTAAAATTTAGTTAGAATGTGATAGAATTTAGTTATAATTTAGTTAGGTTAATCAATTGTCGGTATTGTTCCATATAGCGTTAGCAAAATATTTGTTAAGTAGTTAGGGTTAGTAGTTAGAAAATTGTTAGGGTTAGTAGTTAGAAAATTGTTAGGGTTAGTAGTTAGAAAATTATTAGGGTTAGTAGTTAATTTGTTTTGTTATTAGTTAGGGTTAGTAGTTAGAAAATAAGTAAGATTATTTTGTTAGTTATTATTCCATATAGCGTCCATAATTGAAATATAAATGTCGGTATTTTGCAGAAACTATGGATCCACATAGCAGGAACCTCGAAGAGGAAGAACTTCTCGAAGATATAATCAAAGACGCCCCCGACGTTGAACCAGCTGAATCTCCGTCGTCGTATCTGGACCCCTCCGTAGATGGAATGGAGGTCGACCGACACGAAGATGAAGCCGACGGGGCAGTAGATAGCTCCAATGACGGAGAAGGGGATAGCTCCACTGATGGAGAAGCCGGTGGAGAAGCCGGTGGGGAAATAACAAAGTCCGGCGAGGTATTCATATGAAGTTCGGCAATCACTTGTAATATGTGAAAAATATTGGAGATAGCTCTATATTGTATACATATATATTAATTTGACGAATGTTTCTCCCTCTTAGGCCTCCACATCGAGCAAAGCTACGAAACGAGGCCCGACTAAAAAGTTGGATGCACGGACGCATTACACCTTTGAGGTGATATTGCCTACGGGCGAACCCAAGCTTCCTAAGAATGTTGCTGACACATTCAAGAAGCAATGCGGAGTTCTCGTTAGGGATCACGTCCCGATCAGCGTTTGGGAGTGGAACAAGCGCAAAGGGGCAGCCGATAGTGACTATGTCGCCGAAAGGTACAAAGATAATCTTTGGAATGATATCATGTCACATTTCAACCTGCCAGAATGTGAGAATGAAGACGCCGCAAATAAACTGAGGGCCAAAGTCAAGCAGTGGACTCTAAAGAAGATGGCCGAACTGTTCCGTAGCTGGAAGAAGAAGCTATGGAAAAACTATCTGAAGACAAAGAAAGTGCCAGTATTCGAGGGGTATCTAGCCAAGCAGGCGAATCACTGGAAGGTATTTCAGGAGTACAAGCAGTCAGAAGATGCCAAGGCATTATCACAAAAGAACAAGAAAACTGCCGACAAGAAGAAATATCACCACACGCTGGGGCCAGGGGGCTATGAGACTGCCATCCCAAAATGGGATAAGAAAGAGCAAGATATGCTAGCTAAAGGCATCATACCTGAACCCATCCGTGATGAGTGGGAATTGCGAGCAAGGAATTGGTTCCTTGCGCATGGTGGTTCGTACGACGAAGAAACAGGGGACCTTATCTGCAGTGACGGTCTTAGGATACCCAGGGAGAATTGGAAAAAGATAGTGAAAGAAATTAAAGAGGGAAAAAGACAGTTCACTGCAGATAGAGAGAAAGATTTGCTCACACTGGTCCTCGGCAATGACGAACATGGAGGACGAACGCGAGGCTTCGGTCCTTCTTACCCGTGGTGGCTTGGGTTTGCCAGAGACCAAGACACTTACAGAAGCCGAGCGAGAGCAAAGAAGCGACAGCAGGATGAGGAGAATGACAAGTTCAACCAGTTGCTTGCCAGGCTTAACGAGCAACAGAAGCAGATTGACGAGCTTAGAGGAGTAGCGCGCTAGGAAGATCCTGCACTCGATATTACCGGCGCCCCATCTAAGCGGAAAAGCAGCGTGGCTGAATCTGAGGCCCCGCCCGACGATGCACGAAGAATGATAGAGGGCGGTCTCGGCTACCCCGTGGATGGAATCAAGGAGTCAACATCATGTGAACTCCATCAGAGATTCAAGAACATATCCATGAAGGTGGCCGTCGGACAAGCTTTACCTTCTGGCCCTGATGTACACTGGCATGGCCGTGAGATTCCAGCTGGCTTTGCTAAAGTCGGGGTGGATGAAATCGTGGCGGGGTTTCATGATTTGGAGCTCGACATAGCTGGACCCGAAAATGAGAGGACACTCGGAGAAGTACTGGGTGGAGTCATCCTATGGGACAAGAACTACATCAAGCTTCCAGGCTCGGCCCCAAGGACAACACCGCCTCCGAGTCGTCGCAGGTCACCTACACCTCCATCACCTCCAAGCCCTCCACATGACGACGGCCACCACAACACGAGTCCATCTCGATCACCGCCGCCGGACTTGGGTCGGCCGTCTCCGCCGCCGCCCGCTAAGGATACTAAGCGGAAGCGTGCCAGCAAGAATGCTCCGTCGATGAGTTCTAAGAGACGGAGCTCCCCAAAGCGCAAACTGTCGCCCCTCCCAAAGGTACCTCATGCTAATCTTCCTATCAGACCTTATGATCGTACCGACGAGGAAAACGCCAGGATAGCAAAGGAACATTATGATGCGCAGATGAAAAAGAAGGAACCCGAGCCCCACCGGGAATACACCGAGAAGCAAATAGCATATGCAAAATACTTCACGACCCTTCCATCACAGTATGACTTACACCATAAGCCTGACGACTATACACGCACATTGCAGAAGGAAGGGAAAAAGAGCAGATCACGTGCAAGTGCAAGTGGGAGCAAATCAAGTTCAACTACAAGCAAAAAAAGATCAGACGTTCCTCAGCTTGGACAACAGGCCAAACAGTCGATCCCACCCCTCAGGGTGTTACCCGAGAATGTTCCCTCTCTGGTGCAGGGGCAAGATTTGGAATTAGCAAAGAAGTGGGCGGATGAATGGGGTATCCCGGTTGAAGACGTTCTGGCTTCCCAAGACGACAGGTTACCCAAGGCTGTGGTAGCCCCTAAGCCACAGTTTGTCATGGGAGCGCCTTTGGTCAGCAAAGATAAGTTTGATGATCTCCTAACAAATATGCGTTACTTGCATACATGGTACTTAAGTGAATCAAAGAATGGGAAAACGATGATCGTGGCGCGTGTCCCACGGGAGTACTACGGCCGTCCTGAAGACATCCATATCGACTTTGAT
Organism: Dactylis glomerata; assembly: GCA_007115705.1. Taxonomy (NCBI): domain Eukaryota; kingdom Viridiplantae; phylum Streptophyta; class Magnoliopsida; order Poales; family Poaceae; genus Dactylis; species Dactylis glomerata. The sequence continues at coordinate 817,420 of QXEO01001033.1, read as the reverse complement.
GAACTCTTCCAGATGTACAATGCCAACGCCCTCGACAAATCGCTTATGAGTTGCTATTGTCTGTAAGTTTTTTAATTCGTTGTCTACATATAACTTGTTCAGTTATTTCAATTCATTGTCTACATATAACTTGTTCCGTTCTGACTTGTACTCTATTATGCAGAATGAAGATTCTGGAATATAAAAGTAGGAACATCCTAAATATTGGGTTTATTGACCCAGATAAAATACATATAGCGACGCTAACTGATAAACCCAAGGAGACGGAGGAAAACTTTCTAAGGTTTCTAACAGATCAAAATTTCTGTGACCACATACTGTTTCCATACAACTTCAGGTGAGGGTCTTACTCTGTTGTGTCCATTCACTTATAAGTGTAATTGATAAGTTACTGACACATATATATATATACATGTGCAGCTACCACTGGATTCTGTTGGACATTCAAATTGATAAGGGAAGAGTTGATGCCTTCGACCCATTATCGAGACCCTTGGAACAGTTCCAAAGCCTGCAGGACATGCTCCAAGGGTAATTTCAATCATTCTTGCGCTCTATCGGTCTCTTTCGATGATTTTCTGATATATCAATTAATGAAAAACTTAGCAAATCATTTTCCTTGTCGGGCAGGGTTTGGAAGCGGTTCAAGTACGTGACTGACGGTATCCAGCATGAGAAGCTGACCTTTAGAGCGGCTCAGGTAAGTAGTAGTATGATATACTTCTATTTTCAATACATTTGTGATGCTAGATTATTATTTTGATTATATATATTCTATTCTCGTAAAGTGCGACCAGCAGCCATGGGGGACGCATCTATGTGGATACTACGTTTGCGAGACCATTCGCACGTTTACCTCTGAGCACAAGGATTACAGATACGACGTAAGCAATAAACATTCACACCTCTATTTTTACCCATCATTCTTTGTTATCATGATTGATATTCATATTCATCTCCTCTTCTTATATAGTACATGGCCATGCGGGAGAAGTACCTACCAGAGCAACGCGCGATTGCTGTTGCAGAGGAGCTAGCGACCTTTCTGACGACAGAAGCTATAGACGACAAAGGACGATTTAGTGTAGCTAGGGGCCATTACTGATGTTGGTCCATGTAATCGAATAGACGGGCTCTAGTCCCGATAATTCTGATCTCCATATAATTGTATATATATGCTCGCTTGTAAGATAAGTTAATCTTATATATATGCATAAACTAATTACCGAACACCAAACAAGGCACCAAACGAGGCATCACGTTAATCCCCCGAACACCTAAAACCCTAAAACCCCTAAACCCTAAAACCCTAAAGCAAAAAACAAAATCTATAGATGCCCTTTAGTCCCGGTCTGTGTTACAAACAGGACTAAAGGTCCTGGCCCTGGATGCGCTCGGAGCCGCCCACGTGGACACTCTCCAGTCCTGGCTGGTAACCGGGCCGGGACTAAAGGTTTAGCCTTTAGTCTCGCGGCTGGGGTCTCGGTTTGCAAACCGGGACTAAAGGCCCTTACGGGCCGGGACTGGAGGCCCTGTCCCCACTAGTGAGCGGTCAGGAAATGGCTTTATTATTAGAACACGCGGGGCGAAGCTAGAGCAAAAATCATTTAGTTTAGCGCTCGTGTGATACTGCTGTGTAATCTTCAACTAGCAATATCATCACAGATTGAGATAAACAAAGGTTTGATGGACTTGGTTGGATTCAGCTAAACCTATTGGAGCTCCGCCCCATGATATAAATATATCGACACTGGCCGTGTAGTCACAGAAGCTAGTCCTTTTGTCTGATAGAGGCAGTGTAGTCACAGGCTCACAGCCGAAGAAGGAATGAGCTGCGTGGTGGTAACGAAGTCGTCGCCGGTACTAGTGAGGCCGGCATCGGAACCGATGACCCCCACAGGCGACGATATTGAGCTCTCGCCGTATGACAAGGTTCTGGTACGCTCTGTACAAACAGCTCTGCTCCTGTTCTCGCGTCCCATCCCCTCGCCCGCGGAGACAATAAAGACGGCCTTATCCCAAGCGCTCGTCCATTACCACCCCATCGCCGGCCGCCTCCACGCCGGCGTCGATGGTGGCTTTGCCATCAAGTGCAGCGGCGAGGGGGTGTCCTTCGTCGCCGCGTCCGCCGACTGCGCCATGGGGGACGCCGAGTTCTCTGTCGGGTCGGTGGTCGCGACGGCGCTGTTGGAAGAGCTCGCCACCTACTATGAGGAGGACACGGTGGCCAGAGGCTGCCGCCTCATTGCTGACCCGCTGCTGATGGTGCAGGTCACCGAGTTCCGCTGCGGCGGGTTCGTCGTCGGCGTGACGTGGAGCCACGCCCTCGCCGACGCCGCTGGAATGGGCCAGTTCCTCCAGGCCATCGGCGAGCTCTCGCGGGGCCTTCCGCGCCTGTCCGTCGTCCCGGTGAGGTGGGACAAAACACTCGCGGCTACCATCCCACGCAGCGGCGCTGTCGAACAGTGCTTGAAGGGAGTCCGCCCAATCGAAATGGCCCAGCTCAGCATCCATGTGCCGTCGAGCGCTATCGACAGAATAAAAGATTCCTTCCGCCATGGTCGTGGGAACACTTGCACCGTGTTCGAGGCGGTGAGTGCCATGTTGTGGCAATGCCGCACCCGCGCGGTCATGTCCGACCCGAAGGCGCCCACGGCTATGCTGTTCTCGGCCAACGTGCGCAAGCTCGCCGGGGCCAAGGAGGGCTACTACGGCAACTGCCTCGCCGCGCAGGTGGTTGTGGCGAGGAGCGGCGTGGTGGCCGGCGCGGACATCGTCGACCTTGTGCAGATGGTACGCCGCGCAAAGGAGCAGATACCCGACCAGTTCCATGAAGGTGGAGATGGCAGCAGCCTTGAATGTGAATCCTCTCTTGGATTTGGATACGAGAACGTTTTCATCGTGACGTGCTGGCGGAACCTCGCCTTGGAGGACGCTGACTTCGGAGGCCGGCGGCCGGCGAGGGTGATAAGCTATAAGAAGCACAAGATGGGCATGCCGACCTGTTTTATCACCGGCGATGGAAAACAAGGATCATATGTCTTGTCGGGTTGTGTCAAGAGTAACCATGCCCTTGCCTTCTTATCGGAGTTGGAAAGGTTCACATGGTGACCTTCCGCTATAGCTATGCCTTTTATATAGGTTATATAAATAAACTAGGAAAAATGCCCGTGCGTTGCACCGGGAGAGAAAAGTGCGTGCATTTTTATTGAAATTTTTCAAATCCTTGAAGAATTTCGCTACTCGAAATTAGTTTCTGTTAAAAGGGCGAAGCAGATTTCTCATCTAAATTCTCCTAGAATTTCCGGTGCAATAGAAGATAGAAAATTTGTCAATGGAGAATGGGGAGGAGAGCGTGACGGTTGTGAAAGCGTTCGGCGAAGTTGCCATGTAGGTCGCCATCTGAACTCATGCTAGCGACGTGCTCTATCGAGCCCCGGCAAAAGGCGTGCTTGTATATTATGTAAATTTTCAGAATGAATACATTGTATTTTGAGCTATGTAAATTTCCTACGCATTGTTCATTATATCAATTTATCATTTTTGTTGAGTCGAAAAATACAATATATTATATTCTAAGAAATTACACGCTTAGTTATTTTTTCAAATTTTTAAAAGTGTTTAAATTCAAATTTTCAGAGCTTCAAAATTAGGGCTCCATGGAGCCCGAGCTCCAAAGCCGTATTTTTCAGAAGCTAACAGATGTAGAAGTAGAGTAGATATTTTGGTGTATCTGCAAATCACATAAAGATCAATTGCAGAGCGTCGGAACAAAAGTTAAGATGAACACATAACTGACACACGTGAAACGCTAAATATGCCTAACTATCATTTTCTGTAACTCTGTTCAAGCTGATTCAATAAACATTGTGACCGAAATACTTGTTTACGTTGAATGAGTTGTAGCTGCGAAGGGTTCGTCCTTAGCGTGATATATGGAGCCACGCCGTTGCCAACGGTGCTGGGATGGGCCAGTTCTACAGGTAGTCAGTGAGCTCTCATGAGGCCTTCAATGCCCGTCCTTCACCTCGGTCAGGTTGGACAAAGCACTCGCGGCTATCATCCGACAAACGGTGCAGTCGCACAGTGCTTCAAGGGAGTCCGCCCTGTCAAAATGATCCAGCTCTGGCCGCATCCATGTGTATCCAACGATAGAAACAGAATAAAAGATTCCTTCCGTGGCTGCCGGGATACTTGCACCGTGTTCGAGGCGGTGAGTGCCTCAGCCTCGGCGTGAAGGAGGAAGAGGCGCTGGGGGCTCCTAAGCTCCGCTCGTTAGCGGAGGGAGCCTAGCTCCGCCTGAAACGCGACCCCGAGTGGGCCGGCCCATTTAATCAGTGATCGTCAAATTCGTTCGCTCAGGTTTGGTTCGCTTCGTTTTTTTTTTGAAAATATCTGGATGTAAACAAATGTTTAAATTCAAAATTTGTTCAGATTTAATAAATGTTAAATTTGAAAAGTGTTCAAATTCGAGAATTGTTCAAACTTTAAAAAATTGTTCAATTTCAAAAAATTCTTCAATTTCGAAAAATTGTTCAAATACAAAAATTGTTCAATTTTTAAAATTGTTCAAATTCGAAAATTATTCAATTTCGAAAAATTGTTCATACTCAAAAATTATTCAAACTCGAAAGTTGTTCAAAGTTCAAAAATTGTTCAATTTCGAAAAATTGTTCAAATACAAAAATCGTTCAATTTTTAAAATCGTTCAATTTTTAAAATTGTTCAAATTCGAAAATTGTTCAATTTCGAAAAATTGTTCATACTCGAAAATTGTTCAAACTCGAAATTTGTTCAAACTCGAAATTTGTTCAAACTCAAAAATTGTTCAAACTCAAAATTGTTCAAACTCAAAAATTATTCAAATTCGAAATTATTCTTATTTTGAATTTGTACAAATTTAAAATTATTTAAAAAACGAAAAACTGAAAAAACCAGTCAAACTAGTAAACCAGGAAAAAGAAAAACCACCAAAAAATTACAAAGAGCATAGAACCCTATGTTAACGGGCCGTGGCCCATATCCCTCCACCTGCGGGCGGAGCCTGCTAAGGCGCGCCCGCGGGCGGAGCATAGGATTTGCCAGAGGCGCTCTGCTTCTCCTCTTCGACGGTGGCGGCAGCGGCCTCAGGCTTCCTTGCCCGCTTGGCGACCCAGCAGGCCTTTCACTTCTGGTTTTGGACCTCCCTCTCCGCACGGTTAATTCCTTCTTCATCTTGGCCTTAAGCTTACAGGAGAGTTATTGGAAATTTCTTTTAGTGAGAATATTTGTTTTTCAATATATAAGGTTTTGAGCACTACTTGGCATCGATGTCTCAACTGTGAAGACGAATATGTCTGAAAATAATCGGGGCTAGGAAAAACCAAGCACAGCGACCTGACAAAAAATGACCAGGGCGTCCATGACGACGCAAACACAGTCCAAATTTAGGCTCGGAATGCGTCGGCCCGGACACGTGGCGTCCACTCGTGTCCTTCCTTACAACGGGTGGGCCCACCTAGCAGTGCACCCAAGGCCACTTCCCCTCCCACCAGTAGCTGTGAAATTTGTCCACGCCTTGACAACAACCCTCGCCCGTAGCCGATAGAGGACGCCGTCGCCGCCCGGTCACCGGCGCCATAGATGTAGCTCCCACCGCGTGAACTATTTTTTGCCTATCTTCTTCTATAAAATTCTATAAAAGTTAGGTATGCTTTCGCCTTTCTCTCTTTTGTTTCAACAGAAAAAACCCTGTAATTTTTGTCTATCTCCTTCTATTCTATAAAAGTAAGGTACACTTTTTGCGTACTCTAAAAAAAAAGACAAACCTAAAAATATATATTTTTAAAAAATGAATCGTCGTTGCATTTCGGCCCAGCCCAGCACAACTAAACAATTATGAACGTCCTTGTTCTTGATGTCTCAGCTCAACCACCGTCGTTTCCGATTTCCCATTTTGAAACCTCCGCCCTAACCCACATCCACCGCCGCCGGCCGGATCCTCAGCTTCCCCACCACGCCGAGGCGCGCCGCGCTCTACGACGGCGTCCACTCCTGGTCCTCCAGATGGCCACGCCGCCAGCGCAGCTTCTGCAGGAGACTACTAGCGCCGCCGTCACAGCCACCGTCGACTCCCTCAAGGACGACAACATCGAGGACATCCTGCTCCGCCTCCCGACGCCGGCGTCCCTCGCGCGCGCCGCGCTCTCCTCCCGCCGCTGGCGCCGCGTCGCCACGACCCCCGACTTCCTCCGCCGCCTCCGCGAGCGCCACCCCTCGCCGCCCGTCCTCGGCCTCTTCGTCGCGCAGGCGGATCTCGGCCAGCTCCCCGTCTTCCACCCGTCGCCCTCCGTCCGCGCCGACCCGGACCTCGCCGCCGCCGCGCGCGGGGGCGACTTCCTGCTCACGCGCCTCCAGCACGGCCCCGCGTGGCGCCTCCGGGACTGCCGCCACGGCCGCCTCCTCCTCTGCCGAGGCGACGAGTCCCTCTCCGTCTACGACCCCGTCTCCCACCGCCAGGTCCTCGTGCGCCGCCCCTGCCCCGTCCCAGGAACGGAATACATGGCGGACTGCCTGCTCGACACCCATATTGGGGAATCCTTCCGCGTCGTCAGCGTGCAGCGAGATGCCACAAGGCTGCGAGCCATGGAGTACCGCTCCGGCACGCCGGACTGGCACTGCCATCCGTGGGTGGACGGCCTCGATGTCACCATGCTGCGCTCGCCGGCTGCCTCGGCCGGGCTTTTGTTCTGGAGACGTGACCAGAGCTCCTCGCTCCTTCTTGACACCAGGACCATGGCATTCTCCACGGTCCCTCTCCCAGCTCCGCTTGCAGTCGTCCATCCGCTAAGGCTGCGGCCAGTGTACGCCATAGGGGATACCAATGCCGGTGTGTGTTGCCTTGCGGTCATTGTTGGCAGAACCACGTTGCAGGTGTGGCTACTCAAGAACAATGCGTGGGAGTTGGAGAAGAAAGGTCAGTTAGGCGAGCTGATCGGCATGAACCGGCGATTCCGTGTGCACATGGTGGCTGCCGGACTGGCTCTCGTTTGCTCTACCCATAGCAAGTATACTCACTTTGTCATTGATCTCAAGGACCTGAGCCTCAAGGAGAAGTTTCTTTGTCCTCGTGCCACGGCTTACCCTTTCCAAATGCCATGGCCGCCTGCCGGGTTGGTGGCTACTTATCCTTGCGCAGGTATGAGTGAGTGAGTTTGCGCTTTCTTTGCTTTCATCAAGATTATTGTTAGCCTTGGAGTCACACATTCCAATCGCCTTAGCATATGATATTTAATTAAATTGAATTAGTAACTCTAGTGCTTCCTGATCAAAGTGAACAGTGCCACCACTTGACTCTAGCAACCATCGTGATTGAGTGAATATTTTGATAGTGATTGAAGTTATTAGAATTACGTGTTAACATTTTTTTTATTTCCTCACCATTTGCAGATTCGAAAGAGCAACAGGAAGCACCTTCTTCTAGTAGGAAGCGCAAGAGCAAGGATGAGATGTCAAGTGGTAAAGAAACAATGGGGCCAGGCATCCTCATAGCTTCTTTGGAGAATGAACCATCAGAGAAGAAAAATTGCTATGAGATTGGACCGTCGTCTTAAATAAAGGAGTTCAACACTTGCACACTTCAACGCCTTCTTGTGAGATCAAAATATTCCCCTACATTCCTTGATATGTGCAAGTTTGGAATTGAATAAAGTCTGTACTTAGCGCACAACATCTGAAACTCTTGTTGACAAGCATACATCTCTTTGTATAGAACCGGAGCCACTATTTTAATGCGATGCTTTGTGTACTAAAAAAAAATGCATGTGCATGGTGTGACAAAGGTCTCCTGAAGATAAAATAATTGATATGACTGATGAATTTTGAGGAGCTGTCTTTTATATCAAAGGCAGGTTTACTGCCAATTCATTCAAGTGGAGAAAGACTGTAGGTTATTCACACACTCAAAGTCCAACAGACCAAACCTGTCCAAAATGTTTATTAGGTGATCATCCTTGATCCGTTCAACCAATTGAGAAGCTGCAGGCTGTAGCAGTCTAGCCTCAAAGCTTTACCATGTTCTATGTTCCTCAGAGCAGAGCCTGAAGGGCCTATCCCTTCCTTGAGCCTGATGTAATGGTGTATGCATGTTGAACTGCAACAGTTAGCGTTGTGTTGATGTAGTAAATTTTCTTTGAAAGAATCAAATATTAAATATCTCACCCCACAAATTTAGATTGTTGAAAACCAAGGTAGTTTACTCTTGTTGCTTAAACATCTTTTTGTTTGGTGGGTACGCATTTGCAGGCAACTATCTCACAACAGTTTGTCAGGACCTACCTGCTAACCTCCTTATGGATCAAATATTCGCAGGCGTTGTTGACACGATCCGGCTGCCCAAGGCGCACGCAGCTCAACCATCTGAAACAGAGGACGGTTCTCTGCTGCTTCTGCTTCTGGTCCTAACTGGCGCTGCCGCGAACTGCTCGCTGCCTCTCTTCCTCCGTCCATGCCAGCGCCAAATCAAGTCCCCGATGCCGCAACTAGCAAAACTACTACTCAGCTCCGATCACCGCCGCCTCTGGCTCATCCATTTATGAGGAATTGCTCCGGCAGCCCCTTCTCCCATTCCTTCTGGTGTGTGCTCTTATTCTCCAGCAACTTGTGAAATTAGTAGTACAGACATAATAGGAGTACTGATTTGTTCCCAGCGTGCTGCTAGGCCCTTTTCCCCTCTGAGTGCCCAAAACAGCTCATGATAGTAGCAAACTACTCGATCAGCCATTGGGTTCATCTAAGTCAGTGATCTGCATCTTTTCTCTTCTTCTGTAAACCAGTACTCCTCTTCCCCCGCTTCTCCTGCGTGTTCCGACGGCCATACTGCCTGCTGTTGGAATTTCGCCCGTGGGCACGGTTGCCCGTAAATTAGCAGCCCCCCTAAAGGAGAACCTGATTTATATAAAGGGGTTGCACTTTGTATGGTGGTAATACTAGTGTTAATTAGGCTAGGCTGATTTCAAACCCAATTTAACTGTATTAGCATAGACAAATCAGTAATATCAGTTGACCACAATCACTTTTCCTCTCGAACATGCATTGAAATGTGTGTCATTTGCATGAGAAGAAGCCACCAAGAGGGTGCAGGTTTTACAGACAGAAGTGAACAAAAATGAACAGAACTACAAACCGAGAAAACAAAGACAGCAAAACCCAAAGAAAGCAAAAGAACAGTGAATCTATACTACGCGCCAGCATAACTCAGTACTCCCTCCGATCGGAAATAAGTGTCGGCAATTTTATACTATCTTAGTATAAAGTTTGTACTATGTCCCTGACAGTTATTTCCGATCAGAGGGAGTACATTCTTAATACAAAAAGATGTCTGCTGTGATCGACCTTATAATCTTCCTCTTGGATTGCTTCATGCGTAAAGATTAAATGTCTCATTTCAGAGATTATTAGAAAAGGAAGCTTCTGATTAATTGCTACTGTTAATTTTATCAGACTTCTTATAGTTTTTCTGAATGTCCAATCTTTTAAAAGGAAACACGATGAAACTCCTCCAAGTGATTATTGATCGATTGTCCAATGAGTTTGAATAAATTAAAACTAAAATAACTAATAGCAACTAGTTAGCCCAGAAACAATGGCCCATGGACCAGGGAAAAGAGCACGTACAACTTTCATGCCTCAAAGTCTTTTTTTTTTTGAAACAACATGCCTCAAAGTCGGACGAATGATCAGCTCTTTCTGCTTAGTCCCCTTTATACTCGGCCCATAAAGAATGAAATATTTACTCCCTCCGACCACTACTACTTGTATCTAGTATATATGTATCTAGATACAAAAAAATGTCTAGATACATCCATATTAGCGATAGATAATAGTGGTCGGAAGGAGTAGGACTTTTTTTTAGTCCTGATAGTTTAGCAAAAAGAAAAACTTGTTGAGCCATGTGTCGATCTACGTGTGTTGTTGGGTGGAACGGTGTAACCCTTTCGGATCCCCGGTTTCGTGTTATATGGTGAGGAAAAGCCCCTCATGTAGCTTGTACAAAGTTGGGTACGTATACGATGTGGTGTACTACATCATCACGTATACCTACAGGTATACAACTCTAATACCCCCCTTTAATCTAGATCTGGGAGAGGTTTAGATTACGCTTGAACTCATTTAATTTCTTTAAGCATAAAGTCTTGGTAAATCCGTCTGCAATCTGATCTTTGCTGGAGATGAACCTGATATCAAGTTGCTGACTAGCAACACGTTCTCTGATAAAGAAAAAAAACAATCTCAATGTGCTTAGAGCGAGCATGAAACACTGAGTTAGCAGACAGGTAGGTGGCATCAAGATTATCACACCTCCGGATGGCAATGGGGCCCCGAAACCCGCAAACCCGACGGGTACCCGCCTTAAATGGGGAGGGTTTGGTAAAAAGTTGGACCCGCCAGGTCTAATGGGGCGGGTATGGGGGTGGCAAACCCGCACCCGCAGACCCGCAAACCCGCTGTAAGCCCTAATCCTATACCTAATAATCATATGCCTAAGTAGTAACCACACGTCCACGAGCTGTAAACCACACAACCCACGCGGTCACACACACAATACATGCACGCGATTAAATATGGACTCCTGGAGACAATACACGCTTGCACGCTACCACTACATCATGTCGTCACACGTAGAAAATGGGGACGAGGCGGGTACCCGTTGGGGCCCCGAACCCGACAGGGTCGCGGGTCTGGTAAAAAATGAGACCCGCCAAGTTAAATGGGGCGGGTATGGAGGGGCCGGACCCGGCCCCGAACCCGGCGGGTGCCACCCCTAATCACACCACAGACATGGTTTTTTTTTTGTCACACCAAGATCTTGAACAAAAGCTTCAACCCAAATTAACTCAGCAGTGGCATTTGCAAGTGCTTTGTATTCTGCCTCTGTGCTAGAGCCCAGAGCGAGACACAGTAGGTTGTTTGGTTGTCACAATTCAATAGGATGGCCGGCATAGGTTTTTTAACCACCGGCAAGTCCATCAAGAGCTCATACAGCCATTCCGACTCTACAGTGGTTGTGTCTAAAGCAGTAAGTTCTGCTTCCATAGTTGATCTCGTCAATATGGTTTGCCTACACGATCTCCATGACACTGCGCAAGCTCCAAAGATAAACACATATCCACTAGTGGCTTTCATATCATCTGACATCAGAGATCCAATTTGCATCACTATATCCTTCAAGCACAACACGGTGCCTAGAATAGTGAATCTCATAACTCATTGTACCATATAGATAGCGGCATAGCGCATGACCCTTTTAAGTGCATGCCAATGATCAATACCTGGGTTTTACATGAACCTACTCAACTTGCTCACAGCAAAACAGATGTCAGACCTTGTCGCGCTCGTTAAGTACATGAGTGAATCAATGATCTAAGAATATTTCAATTGATCTGTTGGTTCGTTCTTGTTCTTACGTAATATCACACTTGGATCATAAGGTGTTGGAGAAGATTTGCCATCAATAAATCCAAACCAGCTCAATATCTTCTCAACATAGTGAGATTGCGATAAAGTAATCCCACTCTCATTCTTATTCAGCTTGATTTTAGAATCACATCAGCTTGTCCCAGATCTTTCATATCAAAGCTCTTTAACAAGAAAGACTTGATCTCATGTATTACTTTCATGTTTGTACCAAAGATGAGAATATCATCGACATACAAACACAATATAACACCTTCGTCCCACCATGGCGATAGTAGACGCACTTGTCAGCCTCATTAACGACAAAACCGACCGAAGTTAAAGTTCTTTCATACTTCTCATGCAATTGCTTAGGTGTTTGTTTCAGGCCATATAAAGATTTTAACAACTTGCACATCTTTTTCTCTTCACCTTTTACCACAAATCCATCAGGCTGATCCATATAGATTTTCTCTTCCAACTCTCCATTGAGGAAAGTTGTCTTTACGTCCATTTGATGAATGATAAGATCATAAGAGGCAGCCATGGAAAGTAGTACTCGAATGGTGGTTAGTCTACCGACAGGTGAATAGGTGTCAAAGTAATCTTCACCTTCTTTCTGTGTGTAGCCTTTCGCTACAAGTCTCTCCTTGTACTTTTCTATAGTACCATCAGGCCTTAGCTTCTTCTTGAATACCCACTTGTAGCCCACAGGCTTACAATCATGGGGCGCTTAGATAATTCCCATGTTCCATTAGAAAGAGTTGATTCCATCTCATTATGGACAGCTTCTTTCCAATCATCTGCATCTGGTGATGCATATGCCTCAGCAATGGACGTGGGAGTATCATCCACAAGGTACACAATGAAATCATCACCAAAGTACTTTGCAGTCCTCCGTCTCTTGCTCCTTGTAGGAGCTTCATTGTCATACTTCTTACGAACATCCTCAAAGACGTTCTCATATGGTTGCTCAAAATAATCATCAGATGTACTAGATTCATGAATTATCTCAGAAGAAAATCTAGCAGTGTTATGCATATCTTTCATAGGAAACATATTCTAAAAAAATGTTGCATTACAAGATTTCATTGTAGTGTCAACATGCATATCAGGTACCTTGGATTTAACTACTAAAAATCTATAGCCAATGCTCCGCTGAGCATAGTCTAGACAGATGCAATCCACAGTCTTTGGTCTGCGTTTGTGTTTCTTTGGGATGGGAATATTGACCTTCGCCAAGCATCCCCAAGTGCGCAAATATGAAAGTGATGGCTTTCTCCCAACCCACTCCTCATAAGGGGTTTTCTCTTTATTCTTGTTTGGAACTCTGTTCAGGACATGACATGCGGTTAACAAAGCCTCCCACATATTGCCTTCGCTAAACCAGCAGTGTCGAGCATGGAATTCATCAAGTCAGACAGTGTGCGGTTTTTCCTCTCGGCCACCCCATTGGATTGGGGCGAGTAGGGAGGCGTCCTCTCATGAATAATACCGTGTTCCTCATAGAATTCATCAAAGATCTTAGGAAATTACTCTCCACCATGATTCGACTAAAGACGCTTGATCTTTCTCTCTAGTTGATTTTCAACTTCGGCCTTATAAATTTTAAAGTAGTCTAAAGCTTCGTCTTTAGTGCGCAACAAGTAAACATAGCAAAATCTAGTCGCATCACCAATCAATGTCATGAAATATCTATTTTCACCTTTTGTCAACACACCGTTCATCTCGCATAGATCAGAATGTATGAGTTCTAGAGGTGCCAAGTTTCTCTCCTCGGCTGCCGTATGAGGATTATGAGGTTGCTTTGATTGCACACAATTATGGCACTTAGAACTTTTTGCAATAGTGAATTTTGAAATTAAACTCATGCTGGATAACCGAGACATCAAACCAAAATTAATGTGACATAAACGAGAATGCCAAACACTGGTATCATCATTAACTCCACCACAAATATTGTTCACAGATTTATTACATTAATCTGAAAGTGAAAAGCGGAACAAGCCTCCGCACTCATAGCTTTTTCCAATAAATTGTCATACTTGGAAATGACTACCTTATTCAACTCTAAAACAATCTTAAATCCATCTCTACAAAGAAGGGAACCGCTAACAAGATTCTTATTCATAGAAGGGACATGCTGTATGTTCCTGAGCTGCATGATCTTCCCCGAAGTAAACTTTAGATCTACCGTGCCAACGCCACGAACAGAGGCATGTGACCTATTGCCTATTAGGACGGAAGAATCCCGTGCGGCCTGGTAAGAAGTGAACATAGAGATGTCAGCACACACATGAACATTAGCACCTGTATCAATCCACCAACAGGGAGATTGAAATACTGAAAGAACAGTAAATAAATTACCATACCTATTAGTAATGCTAGCGGTCACGACGTTGACAATCTTGGCCTTTTTTCCTCTGCGGTCTGCGCGATCTGGGCAGTCCTTAGAAAAGTGACCGGGCTCTCCATAAGTGAAACAAGTCATATCACTCATGTCCATGTTTGGCTTCTTCTTCTTCAAGGTTGTAGTCTTTACAGGCTTGTTAAAGGAGGGCTTGAAGTTCCCTTTGTTCTTGCTTGAGGGTTTACCTTTCTGCACAAAGTTAGCAGTAGCATGACCTCTCCTGTCTCAATAGTGTTCTTAACCTGAGCCTTCTCCTCAACATCAAGGGGCACTATCAGATTTTTAACTTATATCCCATGTCTCTTGTGTTTGAGAGCTATGGCGAAGTTCCTCCATGAAGGGGGCAACTTAGCAATAATGCAACCCGCCACAAACTTGTCGGGTAAGACACACTTAAGGAGTCCGAGCTCTTTGGCAATGCACTGTATCTCATGAGCTTGTTAAATCACAGGAAGGTCCCTAGTCATCTTGAAATCATGAAAGCTCTCCATGATGTACAGTTTACTGCCAGCATCTGCGGCACCAAACTTTGCGTCCAGTGCATCTTAGAGCTCATTCCCGTCTTTTATGTGCATAAACACATCACACAAACGGTCGGCAAGAATGCTCAAAATGTATCCCATAAAGACAGTATTGACTTCCTCGAACTTTTTTTGATCCTCGTCAGACATAGTTCCTTCAGATTTGTCTTTACTAATCAGGAACACTTTCATCGTGGTCAGCCAAAGCTCAGCCTTGTACTGCCACCTCTTAAAGTTCACACCGATAAACTTATACTGCATCAGTGCATCGGTAAAACCAGCCATCGGTAAAATCAGTCCTTCAAAGACTCGGTCAAATGTTTGATTTTCCTGTGCAGCAAAAAGATAAGCTCGGCTCCGAGGCTCAATTCTGCAAACCACGGCGCGCGCGTCAAGGGATTGAGGAAGAGGAGGAGCGCATGTGACACTCCTCTTTTCACCCACTTATTAAGTGGTGCAACACCACAACTCTCCGAACTTTCCATATGTGACTAAACTTAGCTTCCACATCTTGCATTTGTACAGTCAACAACTTGGTCTGCATGTCACATGAGCTCACACATATGGGCTTGAAATTTTCAGGAGTTTTTAAAATCTAATATGGACCATAGAAAAAGCCTAATATTTCAACATGGGTGACTGGATTTATGTTAAGTTTTGATCATGCTGGCTCGAACGAATAAACCGGGGCCCACCTTATCTACGCTGCCGACGGTCGACGGTCTCCTCGCGCGCGCGAATGCGATCGAAGATGTCTCAGTCTTATCCAGAGAAAGAAGCCTCGTGTGGACGGCCGGCCGCAGCTCAGCTCAGCTCGATCCACCGCGCGCAGTCCACCTCTGTATCTACGTTAACTTTAGCTCCACCACTCCAGCTTCATCATCCCACTCACTCTACCCTGACCAACTCCAGTAATCCACGCAATGGCCGCGCCTCATGCCCCCGCCGTCGCCGCCAACGGCGCGCCATCCGCCGGGCTCCGGCCGTCACTACGCCGTGCGCCGTGCAGCGCCGTCCCGCCGCCGTCGCTGGGGAGCAGCCGCAGCAGGGCCGCGCCAGGGCGGGTGCGCGCCGTGGGCGACGTGGCGGCGGAGGGCAACACGTTCCTCATCGCCGGCGCCGTGGCCGTCGCCCTCGTCGGCACCGCCTTCCCCATCTTCTTCTCCCGCAAGGACACGTAAGGATCATAATGTTGCCATCTGCTGTTGTGTTCATCTGATTCATCCGCGCTTAGTTGATCGATCGATCCAATCACACACGATGTATAGGTGCCCCGAGTGCGACGGCGCCGGGTTCGTGCGCAAGTCCGGCAGCACCCTGCGCGCCAACGCGGCCAGGAAGGACCTGCCGCAGATCGTCTGCGCCAACTGCAACGGCCTCGGCAAGCTCGGCCAGGTCGACAAGTAGGGTGCTCTCTGACACACAGCACGTACACGTATAAACCCGCTGCACGGATCTTCTTCTTTAATTGTCATCCTCGATCGGTCATCTCTGTGACTCTGTAGAATGCATGAATTTTACAGAAATGAATCAATCTAGCTACTTACAAAATTAGGCTACATGCTAGCTAGAGACACTCTTGTAAAATTCATGCGTTTCACACAGAGCCTCGTTCACTTGTGTCCTGTGATCTTTGTACAAGTGTTTCCGGTGTACGCGGTGTTAATACGCCTTGTGTTCCTATATGTGTATACATACATGTTTTGTGTTGTTTCAGTACTTATGGTCTAAGCATGGATGTGGATGGAGTGTGTATTACAAAAATAAAGAATGAGGCTCTATGTTCAGAAAAAAAAAGTGTTGTATAAGATCCCCTATCTATATAAAGAAGATCGGATGAATTTTAACTTTTAATTGTAACCAGATAAATTCTTTGTGTAAGATTGATGATGCTGACATCATATTCAAAAGCAACTTTTAATGGTTTGGTTCGTGTAACCGTTGACCAAGAATTACACAATAAAATCTGAGGGACTGGCTATAGGCCGGGGTGTTGGTGCCGTCACGCCTTGCTAGGTGGTCACCAATGGTGAAATCGCAGGAACTCCTGTTAGTGGCTAGGTCAGCCGATATTGCTCTGCGTGTTTGTAACAGTTTGCATTCGTGTTTTTTGCTAATTTAACAAATGATTATATTCTTTGCAATTAGTAAGATGAGATGAAACTTTCTCCTTTGTTTTAGAAAGGAAACAATGTTTTCCCTTACCGCTAGCCTGCAACATGCATTCGAATCGAAAGAAGCCCCACAAAAAGAGAAAACCACCAGAGATTGCAACGACTGGAAAAACAATGAACACAGTAAAAGAAGATGAAACAAAAACGATCCTATCATGACGTGTCCATTTATAATTTCAAAGAGATGTGTACTATCAAGGACTTTTCTTTTGGTCTACCAAAGGGGTTTCATGTGCATCACCTTTTTGTCGTGGAGTCAGAGCTACCGAGGAGAAGCACACGATGAAAGTAGATTTTTGGTTGGTCGTGAGCGCCTGGTTGGCCAAAGTTCATTGTTTTCCTCCTACAATGTTCACAACGGATCTATCGGATCACAAAGCGAACATCGGACCATTTGTCATTGGTTGGCATGGGCTCTGGCGCTTGTTTGTGGTGAAGGCTTCGTAGGTGGTCACCAATGGTGAAGTCGGAGTCAGTGCTTGATGCGGTACGGTGTTGATAGTTTTTCACCGTCCAGTTGGGAACCCCAAGAGGAAGGTATGATGAATATAGCAGCAAGGTTTTCCCTCAGTAAGAAACCAAGGTTTATCGATCCAAAGGGGAAGAAGCCAATACGACTGAAGGTGATGCCCGCTAGCTTGCGACAGCTCCGGACAATTTATTGGGCGCCTCGTCTGAGCTTTGCTTTGCGAGCGGCAATGTGGAACCTGCACACAACACAACCAAATACTTTGCTCCCAATTTACGATGAGGTTGTCAATCTCACCGGTTTGCTGTAAACAAAGGAATGAGCGTATCGAGTGGAAAATAGTAATAATATGCGAATAAAGTAAACAGTGCGAGTAAAGTAAACAGGTGATACCAATATGATGGAAATAGGACCGGGGTCCACAGTTCACTAGTGGTGTCTCTCCATAAGATAAAATAATACATGCTGGGTAAACAAATTACAGTTGGGCAATTGATAGAATAAAGACAACGTGTGACGAGGGTTAACTCGACAAATGTCCTAGATGAAGGACTTAGGATCGGGGAGATAGGGCGTCGGATGAACTCGAAGGTAAAGTTAGTCGAAATAGATGTGTGTCGAAAGTAAACTTGGGTGTTCAACCTGGCTTGCTTTCAATCTGCCCCACAACGTTCCCTCCT
Organism: Dactylis glomerata; assembly: GCA_007115705.1. NCBI lineage: Eukaryota > Viridiplantae > Streptophyta > Magnoliopsida > Poales > Poaceae > Dactylis > Dactylis glomerata. Next base: position 799,733 of record QXEO01001033.1, on the reverse strand, counting down.
GGCCCCTATATATAGGTGGCCAGGTCTCGAGCATCGGGTAGGGTCCGATACAGATTATAAATATCGATATACGGTAAAGACTCGTATTCAACTATCATTACAATTGGGCCTAGCTATACGGGCCTTAGGGGTACTCAACTAACGGGCTCTATTAGCTATACCCTTGTCAGTAGCCCCTGAGATTCTACCAGGATTGTAGATTCGGGTTGAATCTCTAATCTTCACATCTTCGACTTGATTAATTCTTCAACTTCTTCTTATCTTCAAATCTTCGACTTGGTCTTTTGACTTATATTTATGATAATTTGTTCGCAAGGGGTCTTGATGAACAAGCCTGACAACTCTGACGGATCAAGAGGTCAGTTAACTGCCGGAACAGATACTTGTCACCTACTTCAAATTCAATCCCCTTGGATTTGAATTCGGGATACCGGTCAAATCCACTCTTTTGCCGCATTTAGGACTTACAAAGAATGAATCCCAGTGATTCTCAGGGTACCCAGTGCGTCCACCAGGATTTTCTTCGCGTCGTAGACACGGATACATGCCAGCAGAGCGCATCCATGTGCGTATACCGGGCCACACAGGACGGATCCTGGGGTCTTACCTTCGTGATAAATCACGGCATTCGAGTTTCGTTGCGATAACGCAACTCGAGAATCTTATGTCGCAGCCAAGTTTTTGACTGATAAAATCAAAGAAATTCGGATTTTAAATTAATCTTCTTCGCTCCCGATGGGAGTAATCTCTCTGTACTTTTGTCGACTTATATAGTCGAAGTTTGTATACTAACCCTTCTTCATCTCCATTATTAATTATCGTATCCTCTATCGGGTGCGCGCTCAGCGCTCCCGATGGGAGTAGCCCCCGAGGCTATGTTTGGATACTTGTAGTCAAGCATAGGCTCAAAGTTCATTTCTTCTTCCTTCTGTTAACGTCTACTATTTGCAAGCCCCCGAGTCCAAGTCGAGGTTTTCATATCGTGCGACCACAATCTTCTCTTCTTGTTCTTTGGTATTATCGTCTGCTGTGTGCAGAATTTAACTCCTATTGTAAAATATGTTGACGGGCCTTGCTTTAGCACGGGGGCCCGATAATACGTGCTTATAAATAAAGCACCCTCTGGCAAGGGTAAAAACCCTAATCAAATTCCTCCTCCGCCGCATTATCTTCTCCCTCCATCCAGGGTTTTCCTTTTTCCTTTTTCCTTTGTCCATATGGCTGATGCAGATAGCTCCCGTCTGAATCTTGGCTCTCCGGTGGCGCCCCGAGGCCGAGGTCGCCCTCGTGGAAGCAAAAACAAGAACCACACCACTCCGGCCGCAACAGGATCATCATCGGCCGCTCCGGCTAAGCGTCGCCCCGGCCGCCCACCTGGTAGTAAGAACAAGCCCAAGGTGACTGGCGCTGCTCCGGGTCCAGTCGCTCCTCCTCCTTCTACTTCCGCTGCTCCTGCTGCGCCTCCCCGAATCTTTTCTTTCCTCTGCATTGCCATGGCGCAGTGCCGCGAGATTCAGCGCCTGCCGCTGAATTTCACCAACTTCATGGATGGGCGCGAACTGCGAGAGGCGGTTCTCCGCGAACAGTCTGGCAGTGGTATCCCATACGAGGTGGAGGTGTGGTATGATGGCGACGGCGAGCAGTACTTTAAGGGTGGCTGGTCGCAGTTCGCAGAAGACCACGACATCCACCAAGGCTTCTTCATGGCCTTTGACTTCCACATCGGCACGTCGAAGTTCGACGTGAAGATCTACGACGGCAACCTCTGCCAGAAGAAATATGAGGCTGAAGTCCACTTCCATTAGGATTTTGCTTTTTATGTAATGTCGTTTGATAATGTCCTTGCTGCCATGTTCTCTGTAATGAATATTCGTATTCTATGTCGATGTTTTTGCTAGTACCAGGAAAACAAGTTATTGTTCTGAGGTACGCTTTCCATCTGTCGGGTTCTTTGTGAACCAAGAATATCGGGTTCCTTTGTGAACCAAGTTATTTGAATATTTATCGGGTTGTCTGCACAACCTTTCAGTGAAAAAAAAAGTCTTCCAAGTCGCGATAACAATTCCTTCCGTACGACCCGAGGGTTGAAGCCCCCGAGGCGAAGAAGTAATAATTGTACAATTTTGTCGAGTTCAACCCAAAGAACCTGGCATGTGGCCTCATGTTCTGGGTTCAGAAGGTAAACTCAAATTTATTAATACCACTATACTTATTCTATGCGTAAAAACGTCGTAGCTGCTCTGCATTCCATGGGTTGCTCTCATCCTTCCCAGTCTTCTTGTCTTGTAGTCGATATGCTCCTCCTGGTATTACTTCGGTGACGATGTAAGGTCCCACCCAAGGGGACTCCAACTTGCCGTGGCTGTCTTGCCTGAGTCGCAAAACTAGGTCTCCCACCACGAAGGATCGTGGACGAACTCGACTACTATGGTAGTTTCGTAGACTCTGTTGATACTGTGTAGCCCTTTCTAATGCTTTATCTCTTGCTTCATCTAGTGCATCGGCATCATCCTGCAATGCTTTTGTTGATGTTGTCTCATCATATGCTGTCACTCTTGGAGCCTCGTGTGTAACCTCGACTGGAAGCACGGCTTCTGCACCATGGACCAGGAAGAAAGGAGTTTCTTGAGTTGCTGCGTTAGGCGTAGTTCTTAGACTCCAAAGAATGGAGGGCAATTCTTCTACCCAATCGCTCTTGGCTTTCTCGAGAGGTGCTAGGAGCCTCTTTTTTATCCCACTACATATCAGGCCATTGGCCTTTTCGACTTGCCCGTTTGTTTTCGGGTGCGCCACAGATGCGAATTTTAGCTTGATCCCTAATCCTTCGCAGTAACTCTTGAATTCCTTTGAAGTGAAATTTGTCTCATTGTCTGTGATGATGCTGTATGGTACACCAAAATGGAAAACTATTGACTTGATGAAGTTGATTGCTGCTGTAGAATCTTGAGTTGTCACCGGGGCCGCTTTTACCCATTTGGTGAATTTATCGACTGCCAGTAGCATATAGACATGCCCTCCTGGCCAGGATTTGTGCAACTTTCCCACCATATCGAGGCCCCATTGTGCAAAAGGCCAAGATAATGGTATTGTTTGTAACTCCGCTGCTGGTGCATGCGGTCTAGATGCAAACCTTTGACATGCTTCACACTTTCGAACTATATCTTTTGCGTCCTCGATGGCTGTTAGCCAATAGAATCCTGCTCGGAAAGCTTTTGCTGCTATTGCTCTGCTGCTAGCATGATGGCCGCATACTCCACCGTGTATGTCTTGTAGTATCTTTTGTCCTTCTTGGGGCGTTACACAACGCTGCAAAACGCCTGTAATACTTTTCTTGTATAATTTCCCCTGCAACACGACAAACGCTTTCGATCTTCGAGTTATCCTCTTGGCCTCCACTGCATCTTCTGGTAGTTTTTTATTTATCATGTATGCAAGATATGGCTGCATCCATGTTTCTTCTATCATCATGACCTCCTCTGGTTCTGATGTAGCCCCCGAGCCTGCTGTAGTAGTCGAACTTTTTCCACTTTTTATTGATCTTTCCACTATTTCCTCCCAAAATACTCCGGATGGCACAGGTAAACACTGTGACCCGATATTTGCTAAATTGTCGGCTTCTTCATTGCTGTTCCTGCTTACGTGCGAGATTTCGCATCCATCGAACGTTCCTTCTAGATAATGGTACAAATTTTTGTAAGCCATCATGTTGTCATTGATTGTGTCATATCTGTTCATAACTTGCTGGACAACAAGGTTGGAATCTTCAAATATTTTTAGGCGAGTTGCTCCACATGCTTTAGCCATCTTCATTCCGTGCAACAAAGCCTCGTACTCTGCTTCATTGTTAGAAGCCTGTGGAAAGCTCATCCTTAAGACATACTTCAATTTGTCGCCATGAGGTGATACCAACACTACTCCTGCGCCTGCGCCTTGGACTCTTTTAGAACCGTCGAAGTACATTGTCCAAACACTGGATAAATCTGGTGGTCCTGTGCTCTACAGCTCCAGCCACTCTGCCGTAAAATCTGGCAAAATTTGCGACTTGATCGCCTTCCTTTTTTCATACGTGATGTCCATGGGAGATAACTCGATTCCCTACAAAGAGACACATCCTGTTGCTGAAGGATTATTCAATATGTTCGACAATGGTGCCTCGTTGACCACTATAATTGGGTGCACCGCAAAGTACTGTCGTAGTTTTCGTGCGGTTGTGAAGACACTGTATGCCAACTTCTGATAGTGCGGGTACCTTTATTTTGTTGGAGACAACACTTCACTGATGAAATATACTGGCCTCTCGACGCCATGGGCTTTTCCTTCTTCGCTTCTTTCGACTACTAATACTGTACTCACCACCTGATGGGTTGCGGCGATGTACAATAGCAGTGGTTCTTTCTCTTTTGGTGCGACCAGCACTGGTGGCGTGGAAAGCACTTTTTTCAATTGTGCAAACGCTGCGTCTGCTTCTTCTGTCCACTCGAATTTATCGTTTGACTTCTTCATAAGTGCATAAAAAGGAAGCGCCTTCTCCCCTAGTCGAGCAACGAAGCGACTTAGTGCCGCGACGCGTCCTGCAAGTTTCTGTACGTCGTGTAGTTTCGTGGGTTTCCCCATTGTCAAAATTGCTTGAATCTTCTCTGGGTTCGCCTCTATTCCTCGTGCTGATACCAGGAACCCTAAAAGTTGTCCTGCTGATACGCCGAAAGAGCACTTTGTCAGGTTAAGCTTAAGCTTGTACCTGCTCAGGTTGTCGAAGGTTTCTGCCAAGTCGCTGATTAGAGATTTCTCCTCTCTTGTGGTGATGACTACATCATCAATGTAGACTTGTATGTTGCGCCCTATTTGGCTTCCGAGGCAACTTTGCATCATCCGTTGATAAGTTGCTCCTGCATTTTTTAGGCCGAACGACATCACTTGGTAGCAAAACATCCCATATGGTGTGATGAAGGCCGTTTTTTCTTCGTCTTCTTTCTTCAATTTGATCTGATTGTAACCAGAGTATGCGTCCAAAAATGAAAGCCTCGCGTATCCCGCTGTTGAATCGATTATCTGATCGATTTGGGGTAGAGGGAAGGGATCCTTTGGGCAATGCTTATTGAGAGATGTGTAGTCGACACATACTCTTTGTACGTCTGTGTTCTTCTTGGGTACTATGACTGGGTTCGACACCCAACTCGAAGTTTTGATTTCTCTGATAAATCCGGCATTTTCTAGCCTGTGCAACTCTGATGCTATCGCCTTTCTTTTAGGTTCATCGAATCGTCGCAATGGCTGCTTGACTGGCTTTGCCTTGGGATCTACGTTTAATGCGTGCTCGACGAGTTCCCTGGGAACCCCTGGCATGTCTGATTGACACCAGGCGAAGATTTCCCAGCGCTCACGGAGGAACTCGACGAGCGCGCTTTCCTATGCGGGATCCAAGTTCACCGCAATTGATGTCGTCTTGTTTGCATCTGTAGGATGGACCTGGATTTTCGTCGAGTCCTGAGACGTGTCGAAAGCCTGATCTGGCAGGGATCGTCCAACGTCGGGTAGTACATTGTGATCTGTTTCTCCTTTTAACCTCTCGTACTCCTCTGTCATGCCGAAGGTTTGCGCCATCCTGTTGAATTCCATGTCGCATGTATTGGCTACTTCAAAGCTCCCTGGTACTGTGATTGTTCCATTGGGTCCTGGAATTTTTAACGTAAGATACGCGTAGTGTGGTACTGCCATGAATTTTGCAAATGCTGGGCGCCCAAAGATTGCATGATATTGTGACGGCCAGTCCATTACTTCAAATTCCAGCTTCTCTTTTCGGTAGTTTCCGCTACTGCCAAAGCAGACGTCGAGTTCTATTCTCCCCAAAGGGTAGTTTGCGGCTCCTGGTACTATTCCGTGGAAAGAGCAATCTGTTGGCTTCAGACTCGTCAGCGAGATGCACATTGCCTTTAGGGTTCTGGCATATATTAAGTTTATGCCACTTCCTGCATCCATGAACACTCTTCCGATGTCGTACCCTCCTATTTGTGCCTTTAAAACCATAGGCGAGTGACCTGGCCTGGGAACTTTCCTCGGGTGGTCTACTCTGCTGAACTTGACTGGTTGTTCTGACCACCGTAGGTATTCTGTGGTAGCTGGTGGTGATGATATTGCTAGGTTGACTTGCCTGGATATGCTCTTTCGCTCTTTCTTTGACTTGGGCACCGGTTGAATCATGGCTGATATGTACACTTTTGACTCTAAGTGCCTTGCTAGCTTTTGCATTTGATATCCTTGCCTTCTGTGTCTTTCTCCTTGCCTCCCTTCTTGTTTTGAGCCCATGGCGCTTTGCAACCTTAGGAATGTCCTGCAATCCTTCATCTGGTGATTTGAGACTCTTTTCCCGTCGAGATACGCGTAGTGGATTCGACAAGGTCCGTATAGCATATCCTCGGCCGAAGGACCGGAGTATCTCGATTTTTCTGCTCCTTTTGCCTGAAACCTCCTGCTTTCATATCCTTCCTCTTCTTCTAGTACGTAACCCGCGGCTACCTGATTTCGCCTTTCTTGGTTATCCCTGATGCGGTGTCGTCTCCTCTGTCTACTTATTCTGTCGACTTCTGGTGAACGTCCTCTTTTGTTGTTATACGCGTCCTCTCCATCAGTGAATTTGTTGGCTTGTTCCATTAGCTCGGCTACTGTCGTAGGTCTTGTTCTTCCTATTTCTTCCACGAGATCTGAGCGACGAAGTCTGGCCGAAAAGGCGTCTATTGCTCGTTCGTCGGAGACGTCCTCTGCTGAGTTTTTGATTATACTCCAGCGTTGTATGTAAGAACGTAGCGTTTCGCCTTTCCTCTGCACACATGTTTTAACTTCCTCCAGTGATGCTGGGCGCTTGTAGGTGGAACGAAAATTTCTTGTGAATTGACTTTCGAGTTCCCCCCAACTTCCGATGGATTCGTTGGGTAGGGTATTCAACCAGGACCGTGCGGCGCCGGTGAGGTGCAGCTGCAAACTTTGCATTGCAGTCGCCTTTGTTCCCCCCAATATCTGCACTGCTTGCAGATAATCCGATAACCATAGGGTAGGTTCTTGCGACCCATCATACTTAGGTTGGTCGTGTGGTAATTTGAATCCTTTGGGTACCCGTGTTTTGCGAACCCTGCGGGTAAAGCATAACGCACCCATATCTTTATCGTCGTCCTCATAATTATCTTCTCTCCAAGCATGACGCGATTTATTTACTCGAGCTTGTGCTATTATACTTCTTGCGTCCTCCTTCCTTTTCTGTCGCTTTTTCTCTTCTGACGACTCGCTATACTCATTATCTTTGAAATTGTATCTGAACTTCTCCTTTCGATTTCCCTTGCAGCTTGTCGACTTTGTCTCTGGACCTTGTTCCCTGATCTTTCCTTCTACTATTCCGAGGCTTCGTATCGCGGCTCGGTGCATATCTTCTCGTGGGTCTCCAGGTTCTGGTCTTGTAGCTAGTAAATACGCTTGTGCTGCTACTAGTGCTGCTTCTGGCGTTTTTTGTATGAAGTCATCTTCCTCCTCTTCTAGCTGTGGGGTAAGGCTCCTTGAGTACCCCTCTTCTCTGCCGCATGCTATCGCCCCCCTGTTGTGTTTTGGGTCTCCACGCCTTTCTCTGCTGTATTCTGAATCTTCACTGTAGTCTTCCCAGTATTCCTCCCTTGATATACTGTTATTATCTTGAAAAACCATATCTCTTTCCTCCCTTAGTTTCTTCCTGTGCTGGTATAATGCATACTGATATCCCATTAGTACTTCTCTTCTCGATCCTTCGGGTACTTCTGTACCATGGTTGATAGCTGACTTGATCATCCTCCATTCACCAGCCGAGACATGGACTTTCTCCTTTTCCTTTTTGTTGTGATCTTTTACTTTGTCGACTTGCCTGTCGACATTCTCATTTCCTTTGCTATTGTTTTCTTCTTCTGCTTCAGTGATAATGACGCATAACTGATGTACCTTGGAGACGCCTCTGCTTCCCATGGCGAAGTCCTTTGCGTTGTTGTGCGTCTGGCACGCTCTTTCTTCTGAGTCGAAATTTTTCTGAATTTTGTCGCCTTCTGCGATTGGTGTTTTGTCGAAACTGACCGGCGAGTTTGCCTCGCTGGAAGAGCCTTCTGATGATTCCAATGTTTCCTCTGTTTCGGGCTTGTTTGCCGACGGATCTGGTTTTGTCGAATCCGAGAGGCGGGATGAACCCGATGGCCCAATGATGATGCTCAAACTTCCAATGGTTAACTCCATCTCTTGACTTCCGTCGAGTTCTGAACTACTGTTGGCTAAAAGTGAAAAAGCCGTCGAATTCATGATTCCAACGCCCAGTTCCCCACGGTCGGCGCCAATTGACTAGGGTTAACTCGACAAATGTCCTAGATGAAGGACTTAGGATCGGGGAGATAGGGCGTCGGATGAACTCGAAGGTAAAGTTAGTCGAAATAGATGTGTGTCGAAAGTAAACTTGGGTGTTCAACCTGGCTTGCTTTCAATCTGCCCCACACCGTCCCCTCCTGGCCCCTATATATAGGTGGCCAGGTCTTGAGGATCGGGTAGGGTCCGATACAGATTACAAATATTGACATACGGTAAAGACTCGTATTCGAGTATCATTACAATTGGGCCTAGCTATACGGGCCTTAGGGGTACTCAACTAACGGGCTCTATTAGCTATACCCTTGTCAACGTGCATATGTCGAGAGGATCACTATGAGATTTACTCTGGGCATTACAACAAGGTACATAGACCGCCATCCAACTGCATCTATGACTAATAATCCACTTGTGGCGAATCAATCCGAGAACTCCACAAGTATTAAGTTGCGAACAACAGATAATTGCATTAAGCAAAGTGTGTAATGTAAACAAATCATATGCCCTTGAGCACATGAATGTTGTTTTCCCCCTAGTAGCAACAACACATCTACAACCTTAGAGGTTTCTATCACTCCCCCAGATTAAATAGAGGCATGAACCCACTATCGAGCATAAATATCCCCTCTTGGAGTAACTAGCAACTACTTGGCCAAGATAGCTACTAACAACGGAGAGCATGCAAGATCATAAACAATATAGAGATAACATAAGATAAAATTTAGTACTTCAACTCAATCATAACACCAATATTTATCGGATCCCAACAAACACAACATGTAGAATTACATAACGGTGATCTCAATCATGTAAGGCAGCTCATGAGATCTAAACATGAAGCACACGGTGGAGAAGACAACCATCTAGCTACTGCTATGGACCCATAGTCCAAGGTAGACTACTTACTCATCGCTTTGGAGGCAAGCATGGCGATGAAGAAGACCTCCGGTGGCGATTCCCCTCTCCGACAGGGTGCCGGGAAGAGCTTCTGGACCCTCCCGATCTTCGGGTCAACGGCGGCGGCGGATCGCGATGTGTTCTGGAAAAGTGATCGGGGTCCTTAGGTTTTTTCTGTCGGGGGGTCTTTATAGGCGAAGGGGCATCGTCAGGAGTGGATTGAGGCGACCTCACACATAGGGGGCGCGGCCAAGGCCTGGGCCGCGCCACCCTGTTCTGTGGGGCCCTTGTGGCCCCACTCTGTCTCCTCTTCGGTTCTCTGGAAGCTTCGGTGAAATTTTGGGCAACTGGCTTTGGTTTCGTCCAATTCCGAGAATATTTCCTGTGTAACTTTTTTGAAACACAAAAATAGCAGAAAACAGGGAACTAGCACTATGGCGACTTGTTAATAGGTTAGTTCCGGAAAATGCATAAAAGTGCCACGAAGTGTAACGAAACACTAAGCAAATGGTGTAAAAACAAGCATGGAGCATCAAAAATTATGGATGCGTTTGAGACATATCAGCATCCCCAAGCTTAACTCCTGCTCGTCCTCGAGTAGGTAAGTGATAACAAAAGAAATAATTTTTTAGGTGACATGCACCTACACAATCTTGATCATGTATGTAAGTGTTGTGCGCTGGGATCAAAAGAACTTAAAACATGGGCATGAAAGACATAATCTTGATAGAAGAAACTTGGCAACCATGTTATAACATGAAAATGAACACAAACAAAAGATCATGAAAATGAAACAATGAAAGTCAAACGTGTGTTCAAATCATAAGGAAAAACATACAAATGGTTTTCAGCTTGTCCTTCATGGAGAGCAAAACATAAATGCATAGGACACGTTCAAGTTTAAGAGGGCGACTAGATATAAATAATTTAAGAAGAAGTGAAACCAACAATATGAATCAATCAATAAAAACTTTGGGACAATGCACATTATACTAAGAATGACAACTATGCTCTCTTAATGGTGCATAAAGGTAGAAGGTGGTGACTCAACATAAAAGTAAAAGAAAGACCCTTCGCAGAGGGAAGCAGTGATTAAACATGTGCTAGAGCTTTTTATTTGTAAAACAGAGATAACAAATTGGGTTTTGAGAGGTGGTTGTCCTTGTCAACGACTGGCAATGGGGTTCTTACGATCTTCCATACAAAAATGAAGCAAGTTTTTAGGAGAGAGATTGGCACTTTTGTGCTCTTTTTATAAAACTTGGCACTCTTCCCCACCTTTTTTTTCCTTTTCCAAACCATGGCTAACCGATTCCATCGGGTGCCCACCAACATTCATATACCATAGAGGAGTGCCTTTTTTCTTTTCTTTTTTCTTTCTTTTTGGAATAAGCAATATGGAAGATAGCAAATCCGACCACTACGTCCCCATGAGCTAAAAACAGTGGCACAAAACGAGAAGTAGTTGAAAGTTTTGAAAGATAGCACATGAAAATTTACTTTGGAATGGTTTAAAAATACCATGCATAGGAATTTATAGTGGACACAATGGCAAAACTTGGTTTTTAGGAGTTGGATGCACGAGTAGAGCTCATACTCAGTACAAAACGAGGGCTAGCAAAAGACTGGGAGCGACCAACTAAGAGAGCAATAACGGCCATAATCATGCAAAGCGACAAAGCAACATTAAAAGAAGCATAAGATGGCATCAAAATTTAAAAACTAAATGATCATAGAGGCTATTGGCGACTTTCTAAGATTCAAACATGTGTGAGCATGCGCCAAGTCAACCCAAATAAAGCATCAAGGAGAAAAATAAAATAATGCTTCCAAACGATAAAAACAACGCATGATTTTTTTCAAAGGCTCATTAAGCAATCTCAGTTATTTGAGACAAGTCATGCTACAGCAAAACAACTAAGCATACTATCAAAAAGACATCAAGCATGACATGCAAAAGCCTAGGCCGCAGTCTACACAAGCTCCTTCTTGTACCACTTTTTTTGCATAAAGCTTTTTCTCTTTTCCAACACCATTCAAACTTTTTATAAACACCTCTTTTGATGAAAACCAATAAGGACCAGAGGCAAAAATACACCTCGATAAAAAGATATAACAAGATCTGAACACAAATCAAGGCGAAAATCAAAAGCTAAACGCAGTTCTAGAAAAAGGGAACACTCGTTGAAATTATAAGAATAAAAAACGAAGTGTTCTTGGCAAATAAAAAGCAAGGCAACTTCTCCAAAAGAAATTTGTTGGGGTCCAACCATTTATTGCAGCAAACAAAACTAAACTAAACTGAAAACTAAAAACAACTGACGCTCCAAGAAAAACGCATAATACATGAAGCAATAAAAATATAGTGTCTTGAAAGGTGACCTGATTTTTGCCGATGAAGAAGGGGTGCCTCGGGGGCATCCCCAAGCTTTGACGCTTGTACTTCTTGGATATTTCTTGGGGTGATGCATGGGCATCCCCAAGCTTGAGCTTTTGTCCATTCTTCAACTCATCTCATCACTCTCCGATCCCTACACTTGAAAACTTCCTTCATACAAAACTAAACACAAATCTATTAGCAAAATTAGTGTAAGCATAACATAGAATCAACCCTTTTTGCTTCAGGTTTCAACTCAAAACCACCACATATAAAGCATATACTACTGTAGCAACTTCCCCAAAAGTTCCGTGATCAAAAGAACTCAAAAAGAAAGCGATAAAGCGGCAAATACAAATATTGGCAGAAATTTGTCAAAACAGAACAGCTGACAAAGGTCGAATTTTTAGAGGGTTTTCTGTTGATCAAATCAAAAAGTGTTCAACTAATGAAAGTTTGGATATAACCTGGGGCATATGCACAAGAAATCGCAGGTCCAAAAGATATACAGAGAATTTTCACGAATTTTTACGGTGCAGCACCGAAAACTGTTTTAGGACAGCAACATCCCCAAATCTTACCTCGCTCAAATTAGAGGCTTCTCTTGGCACAAAAACGAAATAAAAAAGATAAGGAGAGGTCATTACAGTAGTAATAACTTCCAAGACTCAAATAAAAGAAAAAGAACTGAATGTAAAAACATTAGGTTATCTCCCAAGAGTGCTTTTCTTTAACGCCTTTGAGCTAGGCTCAGTAATTTGAGAAGATGTTCACATAAGAAATATGAATTAAAGAAAAAAAAAGAGCATCAAGGAGCCAATATAAAACACATTTAAATCTAACCCACTTCCTATGCATAGGAATCTTGTAAGAAAATAATTGAAAGAAGCACATAGTAACAAGTATGGGTAGATAAAACAAGAGCAACTTCGGAACTTTCAATATAAAGAGAGGTGTTTTAGTAAAATGAGAATTCCAATAACCATATTTTCCTCTCTCATAATAATTTTCAATAGCATCGTGAACAAACTCAACAATATAAATATCACACTCATCCTCCTTTGTTAAACATGGAGGGCAATCAAATAAGATATTAGTTAAAGAGTTACTCTTATTGGGGGGTAGACATGGGTAGCTCCATTCTTCCTCCTCTTGATCATCACTCTCCTCCTCTTTTTCATCTAATGAGCTTCCATTTTCAGCAATTTCTTCTTCCATAGGCTCCTTCAAGGCATTAGTCTCTTCCGTTGGAGAGTATCTATTAAGATATTTAAGAATATAGCCATTTTCTTCCTTGTAATTATCAAAGCAAAATTTCAGTATATCATAAACCTCATATTTATAAGGTCCATCATCAGTATTTTCAAGCAAATAAGCAAGTTCGAATGCACCCTTCCAAGCAATAAATTCTTCAATTTGTTCCACATCATAAAAGTCATAATTTCCATTAATATAAGAATATATGGTAACATCAGCATTATACTCACATTGGAAAGGGAGGTGTTGATACCTCCTACAGCAACAAGATTTATCAAAGCAATAAGTAACATTATAAGTAGAGCACACATTTCTAGCAATGATATACAATTTATCAATTTGTTCCCATAAGTGTTTCCCTTTTTGTGACAAGCGGTGTTCCTCATAATAATTTCGTTGCTCTTCCGTGAACCCACCTTGCCAAAAAGATTTAGTTCCAAAGAAACCAACCATTGATAGAAAGCATGATAAAGCAAGACAATAACAGTCCAACAAAAATAACAACTATAGAAGGAACTAATTTTTTTGTATTTTTGATAAAAATGATGCAAGCAAAAATAAAGTGAAGCAAAACTAAAACAAAGTAAAGGATGTGCGTGCGAAACTCCCCTTGCAGAAGTCTTCTTTTTCCTCCCCGGCAACAGCGCCAGAAAAGAGCTTGATGCGGTACGGTGTTGATAGTTTTTCACCGTCCAGTTGGGAACCCCAAGAGGAAGGTATGATGAATATAGCAGCAAGGTTTTCCCTCAGTAAGAAACCAAGGTTTATTGATCCGAAGGGGAAGAAGCCAATACGACTAAAGGTGATGCCCGCTAGCTTGCGACAGCTCCGGACAATTTATAGGGCGCCTCGTCTGAGCTTTGCTTTGCGAGCGGCAATGTGGAACCTGCACACAACACAACCAAATACTTTGCTCCCAACTTACGATGAGGTTGTCAATCTCACTGGTTTGCTGTAAATAAAGGAATGAGCGTATCGAGTGGAAAATAGTAATAATATGTGAATAAAGTAAACAGTGCGAGTAAAGTAAATAGGTCATAGCAATATGATGGAAATAGGACCGAGGTCCACAGTTCACTAGTGGTGTCTCTCCATAAGATAAAATAATACATGCTGGGTAAACAAATTACAGTTGGGCAATTGATAGAATAAAGACAATGTGCATATGTCGAGAGAATCACTATAAGATTTACTCTGGGCATTACAACAAGATACATAGACCGCCATCCAACTGCATCTATGACTAATAATCCACTTGTGGCGAATCAATCCGAGAACTCCATAAGTATTAAGTTGCGAACAACAGATAATTGCATTAAGCAAAGTGTGTAATATAAACAAAGCATATGGCCTTGAGCATATGAATGTTGTTTTCCCCCTAGTAGCAACAGCACATCTACAACCTTAGAGGTTTCTGTCACTCCCCCAGATTAAATAGAGGCGTGAACCCACTATCGAGCATAAATACCCCCTCTTGGAGTCACTAGCAACTACTTGGCTAAGATAGCTACTAACAACGGAGAGCATACAAGATTATAAACAACATAGAGATAACATAAGATCAAATTCAGTACTTCAACTCAATCATAATACCAATATTCATCGGATCCCAACAAACACAACATGTAGAATTACATAACGGTGATCTCAATCATGTAAGGCAGCTCATGAGATCTAAACATGAAGCACATGGTGGAGAAGACAACCATCTAGCTACTGCTATGGACCCATAGTCCAAGGTAGACTACTCACTCATCGCTCTGGAGGCAAGCATGGCGATGAAGAAGACCTCCGGTGGTGATTCCCCTCTCCGACAGGGTGCCGAGAAGAGCTTCTGGACCCTCCCGATCTTCAGGTCGATGGCGGCGGCGGATCGCGATGTGTTCTGGAAAAGTGATCGGGGTCCTTAGGTTTTTTCCATCGGGGGGTCTTTATAGGCGAAGGGGCATCGTTAGGAGTGGACCGAGGCGACCTCACACATAGGGGGCGCGGCCAGGGCCTAGACCGCGCCGCCCTGTTGTGTGGGGCCCTCATGGCCCCACTCCGTCTCCTCTTCGGTTCTCTGGAAGCTTCAGTGAAATTCTGGGCGACTGGCTTTGGTTTCGTCCAATTCCGAGAATATTTCCTGTGTAACTTTTTTGAAACACAAAAACAGCAAAAAATAGGGAACTGGAACTATGGCGACTTGTTAATAGGTTAGTTCCGAAAAATGCATAAAAGTGCCATGAAGTGTAACGAAACACTAAGCAAATAGTGTAAAAACAAGCATGGAGCATCAAAAATTATGGATACGTTTGAGACGTATCAGTGCTCATGAAGAAGTGATGATGGTGAAAACCTCGCCGCATTGTGTGGACTTCCTATTGGTAGCCCTATTGTTTGTAATGAATTTTATCCTTGTTTCCACAAATTAACCAAATGATTGTATTCAGTACAATAAGATGAGGCAAAACTTTCACCTCCATTTTAGAAAGGAAAAATATTATGCTTCACCGCAAGTACTCTGTAACATGCATTCGAATTGTAAGTTTTTGTTCCTCTATGTGCGTAGATACATGTTTTGTGACGTTTCACTTGGTCTAAGCATGTGGATGTAGTATACATTACCGAAATAAAGCGTGAGGTAGGTACATTAACTCTATGTTAAAAAACTGGTGTATAAGATCCCCTATCCAAATTAAGGAGATCGAATAAATTTAACTTTCTGTTACAGATATATGTCGGTTAGGTTTAAGGATAGATTAGGTAGAGATATTACTTGTCTTCTACTCTAAGTCTACTACCTGTACGTCTATATATACTCGCCCGAGAGGCTTAATAATACATCCATCATATTCCGCAATCTCTCTCCTCCTACCCTTCTACATGGTATCAGCCTAAACCGGTCCAAACCCTAGCCGCCACCGCCGCCCACGCTTCCGCACCGTGCCGCCCCCAGGGAGATCGATCTCCATGATCTCCGCCGAGGGACACGTGACCTGACCTAGGGTTTGTCCGCCATCCGTTGATCGGCTGCCCTACCGTCTTTTTCTCATCGGTCGCTTGATCAGTGTTTTCTTTTTGGTTTACCGATCATAGATCGGATTGCGTCGCCCACCGCCGCTGTCACCACGCGTCTCTACTCCAACCTCGGTGTCGACCTCACACCGGCGGCCACCCATACGCTGGCTATCGCGGCCTACGCGTTGGCGCCGTCGCCACTTTGGTCGGCTCTTGCCGGCTGTCGCGGTCTCTCAGTCGGCTGCTGCGCCTACCTCCATAGGCTGTCGCGGCCGTCTCGCCGGCGCCGACTCCTCACCGGCCGGCTCTCCTTCACCAACTGCGCGGAAATACCGGACGAGTTGTCTAATACGTCTCAAACGTATCCATAATTTTTGATGCTACATGCTTGGTTTTACACCATTTGCTTAGTGTTTCGTTACACTTCGTGGCATTTTTACGCATTTTCTGGAACTAACCTATTAACAAGTTGCCACAGTGCCAGTTCCCTGTTTTCTGCTATTTTTGTGTTTCAAAAAAGTTACACGGGAAATATTCTCGGAATTGGACGAAACAAAAGCTGAACATCTAGAATTTTACCGAAGCTTCCAGAGAACCGAAGAGGAGACGGAAAGGAGCCACAGGGCAGCCACACCACCAGGGGGCGCGGCCTGCCCCTGGCCCGCGCCCACCTGTGGTGAGGGCCCCCTGGTCCACTTCTGACGCTGCCCCTTCGCCTATAAAGACCCCCCGACGGGAAAAACCTAAACACCCAATCACTTTTCTAGAAACACATCGTGATCCGCTGCCGTCGTTGACCCGAGATCGGGAGGGTCCAGAAGCTCTTCCCGGCACCCTGCCGGAGAGGGGAATCGCCACCGGAGGTCTTCTTCATCGCCATGCTTGCCTCCGGCGCGATGAGTGAGTAGTCTACCTTGGACTATGGGTCCATAGCAGTAGCTAGATGGTTGTCTTCTCCACCATGTGCTTCATGTTTAGATCTCGTGAGCTGCCTTATATGATCGAGATCACCGTTATGTAATTCTACATGTTGTGTTTGTTGGGATCCGATGAATATTGGTGTTATGATTGAGTTGATGTGCTGAATTTTATCTTATGTTATCTCTATGTTGTTTATGATCTTGCATGCTCTCCGTTGTTAGTAGCTATCTTGGTCGAGTAGTTGCTAGTGACTCTAAGAGGGGGTATTTATGCTCAATAGTGGGTTTATGCCTCTATTTAATCTAGGGGAGTAACAGAAACCTCTAAGGTTGTAGATGTGCTGTTGCCACTAGGGAGAAAACAACATTCATATGTCCAAGGGCATATGCTTTGTTTATATTACACACTTTGCTTAATGAAGTTATCTGTTGTTCGCAACTTAATACTTGTGGAGTTCTCGGATTGATTCACCACAAGTGGATTATTAGTCATAGATGCAGTTGGATGGCGGTCTATGTATCTTGTTGTAATGCCCAGAGTAAATCTCATAGTGATCCTCTTGACATATCATGTTGTCTTTATTCTATCAATTGCCCAACTGTAATTTGTTTACCCAGCATGTGTTATTTTATCTTATGGAGAGACACCACTAGTGAACTGTGGACCCTGGTCCAATTTCCATTATATTGCTATCACCTGTTTACTTTACTCGCATATTACTATTGCTTTCCACTCGATACACTCATACCCTTTGTTTCAAGCAAACCGGTGAGATTGGCAACCTTATCGTAAGTTGGGAGCAAAGTATTTGGTTGTGTTGTGTGCAGGTTCCGCGTTGCTACTAGTTGAAGACGAGTCAACAAGAATCGTTAACGGCGCCCTTGTTGGAGTGTTAGTAGGCTAGTCAGCATCACCTTCTGGAGTTTGACTTTTTCCTGGACTGACAAACCTTGGTTTCTTACTGAGGGAAAAACTTGTTGCTGTGCTCATCATACCTTCCTCTTGGGGTTCCCAACTGGACGGTGAAAAACCATCAACACCTCGCCGCATCAAGACATTTTTCTGGCGCCGTTGCCGGGGAAAAAGAAGACTTCTACAAGGGGAGTTTCACACGCACATCCTTTACTTTGTTTTAAGTTTTGCTTTTACTTTATTTTTACTTGCATCGTTTTATCAAAAACACAAAAAAATTAGTTTCCTTTATAGTTGTTACTTTATTACTTCTAGTTCATTATGTTGTTCCCTAAGTACATTTTGGAGGACTTCTCGGTAGGTAGTGGTTCTATTATTGGGAAAAGTAACATTGAGGAGTTCTTTAATCATATTAGTATGCATAAAGATGTTGAGAAAAAGTCTTTGGCTGAGCTTGCTCCTAGTTATGAAGTTGCTTCTGCTTATTTAGTTCACATGTTGGGAGCTAGGTTTGCTAGCCTTAATCCTTTTATGCAACACATGTTTCTTAAGCTTCATGATATTGAGGATCCTGAAAAGAAAGCTTTTATCTTGGAAACTTTGCGCATAGAATTTAGAGATGTTGCCATTGAAGCTAGGAAAGTTCTTAAGCGCTTTAATAAACTCAGCTCACCTATAAGGGTTGTTAGTACAAACAATGAGGGAACCGAAATACCTATACCTAGCAAGCTCTTGGGATTGTATGAAGCTTTTTGAAAATAATTTTGATTGGATCTGTCCCAAAAATCTTTTTAGTGATTTGAGTGAACCAAAGCGTGATCACAAATGGTCTTCAAAAACTTATGTGGATGAAATACATTGCCTTATTGAAAAGACTTATGCAGTTGATCTTAATGCCTCTTTTGATATTACTTGATTTGCACTTTCTGCGCCTAGCTCAAAGGCGTTAAAGAAAAGCACTCTTGGAAGATAACCCAATGTTTTTTACTTTCAGTTATTTTTCTTTTATTTGAGTTTTGGAAGTTATTACTATTGTAATGACCTCTCCTTATCATTTTTATTTCGTTTTTGTGCCAAGAGAAGCCTCTAATTTGAGTGAGGTAAGATCTGGGGATGTTGTTGTCCTGAAACAGTTTTCGGTGCTGCACCATAAACATTCGTGAAAATTCTCTGTAAATCTTTTGGACCTGCGATTTCTTGTGCATATGCCCCAGGTTATATCCAAACTTTCATTAGTTGAACACTTTTTGATTTGAGCAACAGAAAATCCTCTAAAAATTCGACCTTTGTCAGTTGTTTTGTTTTGACAGATTTCTGCCAATATTTGTGTTTGCCGCTTTATCGCTTTCTTTTTTAGTTCTTTTGATCACAGAACTTTTGGGAAAGTTGCTACAGTAGTATATACTTTATATGTGGTGGTTTTGAGTTGAAACCTGAAGCAAAAGGGGTTGATTCATTGTTATGCTTACAGTAATGTTGCTAATAGATTTGTGTTTAGTTTTGTATGAAGGAAGTTTTCAAGTGTAGGGATCGGAGAATGATGAGATGAGTTGAAGAATGGAAAATAGCTCAAGCTTGGGGATGCCCACGCACCCAAAAAAATATCCAAAAGGTACAAGCGTCAAAGCTTGGGGATGCCCCCGAGGCACCCCTTCTTCATCGGCAAAAATCAGGTCACTTTTCAACACACTATATTTTTATTGCTTCATCCATTATGCGTTTTTCTTGGAGCGTCAGTTGTTTTAGTATTAAGTTTTGTTTTGTTTTGTTTGCTGCAATAAATGGTTGGACCCCAACAAATTTCTTTTGGAGAAATTGCCTTGCTTTTTATTTGCCAAGAACACTCCGTTTTTCACTCTTATCGTTTCAACGAGTGTTCTCTTTTTCTAGAACTGCGTTTAGCTTTCAATTTTCACCTTAATTTATGTTCAGATCTTGTTATATCTTTTTATCAAGGTGTATTTTTGCCTCTGGTCCATGTTGGTTTTCATCAAAAGAGTTGTTTATAAAAAGTTCGAATGGTGTTGGAAAAGAGAAAAAGCTTTATGCAAAAAAGTGGTACAAGAAGGAGCTTGTGTAGACTGCGGCTTAGGCTTTTGCATGTTTTGCTTGATGTCTTTTTGATAGTATGCTTAGTGGTTTTGCTGTAGCATGACTTGTCTCAAATGACTGAGATTGCTAAATGAGCCTTTGAAAAAATCATGCATTGTTTTAATTATTTGGAAGCACTATTTTGGTTTTCTCCTTGATGCTTTATTTGGGTTGACTTGGCGCATGCTTACACATGTTAGACTCATACAAAGTCGCCATTGCCTCTATGATCATTTAGTTTTTGATTTTTGATGCCATCTTATGCTTCTTTTAATGTCGCTTTGTCGCTATGCATGATTATGGCCGTTATTGCTCTCTTAGTTGGTCGCTCCCAGTCTTTTGCTAGCCCTCATTTTGTACTGAGTATGAGCTCTACCTGTGCATCCAACTCCTAAACACCAAGTTTGTCATTGTGTCCACTATAAATTCCTATGCATGGTATTTGTAAGCCATTCCAAGAAAATTTTCCTGTGCTACCTTTCAAAACTTTCAACTACTTCTCATTTTGTGCCACTATTTTTAGCTCATGGGGACGTAGTGGTCGGAATTGCTGTCTTCCATATTAAATTAAGTACCCCTCGACTAGGAAGCTTCATCTGCTCGTCATTAATTTTGCAAGGGAGCTGGTCAGACCATTGCAATCTAATTCTAAAAAAGAAAAAAGGCACTCCTCCATGGTATGTGAATGTTGGTGGGCACCCGTTGGAATCGGTTAGCCATGGTTTGAGAAAGGAAAAAAGGTAGGGAGGAGTGTCAAAGCTTTATAAAAGAGCACCAATGTGCCAAATTTTCAAAGAACTCGGAACTGCTCTCACTTGTTTATTATGGAAGATAGTAAGACCCCATTGCCAGTCGTTGACAAAAGCAACCATCTCTCAAAATCCAATTTTTATCTCTGTTTTACAAATGAAAAGCTCTAGCACATATTTAATCACTGCTTCCCTCTGCGAAGGGCCTTTCTTTTACTTTTATGTTGAGTCTCCACCTTCTATCTTTATGCACCGTCTAAGAGAGCATAGTTGTCATTCTGAGTATAATGTGCATTGTCCCAAAGTTTTCATTGATTGATTCATGATATTGGTTTCACTTGTTCTTAAATTACTTGTATCTAGTCGCCCTCTTAAATTTGAAGGTGTCCTATGCATTTATGTTTTGCTCTTCCATGAAGGACAAGCTGAAAACCATTTGCTATGTTTTTCCACATGATTTGAACACACGTTTGACTTTTATTGTTTCATTTTCATGATCTTTTGTTTGTGTTCTTTTTCATGTTATAACATGGTTTCTAAGTTTCTTCTATCAAGATTATATCTTTTATGCCCATGTTTTAAGTTCTTTTGATCCCAGCGCACAACGCTTACATATATGGTCAAGATTGTGTAGGTGCATATCACCTCAAAAACTATTTCTTTTGTTATCACTTACCTACTCGAGGACGAGCAGGAGTTAAGCTTGGGGATACTGATACGTCTCAAACGTATCCATAATTTTTGATGCTCCATGCTTGTTTTTACACCATTTGCTTAGTGTTTCGTTACATTTCATGGCATTTTTACGTATTTTCCGGAACTAACCTATTAACAAGATGCCACAGTGCCAGTTTCCTATTTTCTGCTATTTTTGTGTTTCAGAAAAGTTACACAGGAAATATTCTCGGAATTGGACGAAACAAAAGCCAAACATCCGGAATTTTACCGAAGCTTCCAGAGAACCGAAGAGGAGACGGAAAGGAGCCACAGGGCGGCCACACCACTAGGGGCGCGGCCTGCCCCTGGCCCACGCCCACCTATGGTGAGGGCCCCTGGTGCACTTCGGACGCTGCCCCTTCGCCTATAAAGACCCTCCGACGGGAAAAACATAAACACCCGATCACTTTTCCAGAAACACATCGCGATCCGCCGCCGTCGTCGACCCGAGATCGGGAGGGTCCAGAAGCTCTTCCCGGCACCCTGCCGGAGAGGGGAATCGTCACTGGAGGTCTTCTTCATCGCCATGCTTGCCTTCGGCGCGATGAGTGAGTAGTCTACCTTGGACTATGGGTCCATAGCAGTAGCTAGATGGTTGTCTTCTCCACCATGTGCTTCATGTTTAGATCTTGTGAGCTGCCTTACATGATCGAGATCACCGTTATGTAATTCTACATATTGTGTTTGTTGGATCCAATGAATATTGGTGTTATGATTGAGTTGATGTGCTGAATTTTATCTTATATTATCTCTATGTTGTTTATGATCTTGCATGCTCTCTGTTGTTATTAGCTATCTTGGCCGAGTAGTTGCTAGTGACTCCAAGAGGGGGTATTTATGCTCGATAGTGGGTTCATGCCTCTATTTAATCTAGGGGAGTGACAGAAACCTCTAAGGTTGTAGATGTGTTGTTGCCACTAGGGAGAAAACAACATTCATATGTCCAAGGGCATATGCTTTCTTTACATTACACACTTTGCTTAATGAAGTTATCTGTTGTTCACAACTTAATACTTGTGGAGTTCTCGGATTGATTCGCCACAAGTGGATTATTAGTCATAGATGCAGTTGGATGTCGGTCTATGTATCTTGTTGTAATGCCCAGAGTAAATCTCATAGTGATCCTCTTGACATATCACGTTGTCTTTATTCTATCAATTGCCCAACTATAATTTGTTTACCCAGCATGTGTTATTTTATCTTATGGAGAGACACCACTAGTGAACTGTGGACCCCGGTCCTATTTCCATTATATTGCTATCACCTGTTTACTTTACTCGCATATTACTATTGCTTTCCACTCGATATGCTCATACCCTTTGTTTCAAGCAAACCGGTGAGATTAACAACCTCATCTTAAGTTGGGAGCAAAGTATTTGGTTATGTTGTGTGCAGGTTCCGCGTTGCTACTAGTTGAAGACGAGTCAACAAGAATCGTTAACGACGCCCTTGTTGGAGTGTTAATAGGCTAGTCAGCATCACCTTCTGGAGTTTGACTTTTTCTTGGACTGACAAACCTTGGTTTCTTACCGAGGGAAAAACTTGCTGTTGTGCTCATCATACCTTCCTCTTGGGGTTCCCAACTGGACGGTGAAAAACCATCAACACCGCGCTGCATCATTGTCCGAGGGAAGCCTCAGTACGTCACTGCCGACTCCACGCCTGTGCGGTCTTCATCGCCAGTCCGTCATCGCCGTCATCGCTAGGGACTACACCGACAACGACGCCACGGGTTTCGATATGTGTGCCGTCATCTAGGACTTGGCGCATACAGCGCCGCCGTCGGTCTGATCAATCGATCTGATGCACGTCTCAGCCAAGTACGTCCCCGAGCACGCACCTACCACCGTTCGAGCATCGGGCTGCCGCTGCATCGCCTGTTTGGGCCGTAGCGTCGCCGCCTTTGGTCGCCGCCGCCGGCTACCAACGTGCCTTCTCCGGCATACACGTTGCTGGTGGTTCTCACGCCACTGCACTGACTCGTGCCCTGCAGCCGCGCTGTCCCATCGGGCCGTAGCGTCGCTGCATGCGGTCATCACCGTCACCTCGCGAGGACATTGCTGGCTTCCACCACGCCACCTCCCTCGGCGCGGGATGCCGTCGTCCGCGCATGGTCTTCATCACGCCGTCGGGTTCTTCCTCGCATACTTCGAGCACCGCCACCGCATCTCCACAAGCAACCTGCATGGCCACTCCTAGCCGTTGCAGGTCCCACCGACTACCCCTTCGCCTGTCTAGGTATCCAGCATGGCCGCTCTTGGTCGTCACTGGTTCACCGCCTTCTACGTTTACGTCGAGCACGACTTCATCGCCAGCGTCATCGCCTCGTTCTCGACTACACCTGCTCGTCTACTCCGACAACTGCGGACTGCATCGACACTCTCTGCCGTTGTGCGCCTCGCAACCGTCGTGGAGTCCTTCTCTGCTAGTCTCCTCTTCGACATGGCGTGAAGTTTTTTCTACTGGTCCCGTTCTTCGCATGCCCGGTACTGGCAACACCGGTGCTTGCCTTCATCCCTGACGCGTTCTCAAGCCTGGCAAGCTCGGTCGCAGCGCCTCGTCCTCATGTTTGTCTTCGCGTACTCGGTTTTGGCACAACTAGAGTATGCCTTCGTTCCCGATGTGCGCCTGGTTCTGGCAAAGCTATGGACACACCTCGTCCTCGACGGCTCGGACTGTATCGACTTCGGCATCGCTCTCCTTGACGATTGCCTCGATGCGTCGCCGTCCTTCTATGGCGCACTACGTGCCTGCGGCTTCAAGTGCGGCTACATCGACACCGACATCCCGACCACAACATCGACCATGGCAAACCCTCGCACGGCTACCTCGACCAAGGTTGCAGCACCCACCACTCTCGGCTTCCTCGACATCGGCACAAGGGCTATCACCTCGTATGAGCACTCCTCGGCTTCCTCTATAGTCCAAGCATCCGCGACGCAACTTCGTCCATGACGCTCCCGCTCCGACTGCGGGGGGGGGGGGGGGGGGTGTTAGCCCGTTGGTTTCTATGCCTTCGGTTTCTCTCCAGTCTGACCATCCGCGACGCTACAGTTGTTCACGTCACTACCGCTACGACTGGGGGGGGGGGTGTTAGAGATATATGTCGGTTAGGTTTAAGGATATATTAGATAGAGATATTACTTGTCTTCTACTCCAATTCTACTACCTGCACGTCTATATATATATTCGTCCGAGAGGCTCAATAATACATCCATCATATTCCGCAATCTCTCTCCCCCTACCCTTCTACACTTTCAGTTGTAACCAGATAAATATCAATTATGTGTAAAATTGATGATGCTGAATTCGTATCCAAAAGCAACTTTAAATGGTTGGTTCGTGTAACCATTGACCAAGAATTACACAATAATTCTAAGGGACTGACCCTAGGCCGGGTGGCGGCGGCAGTCACACCTTGCTAGGTGTTCACCAATGGTGAAGTCGCAAAACTCCTGTTGGTAGCAAGGTCGGCCGATGTTGCTTTGCGTGTTTGTAACAGATTCCACCCGTGTTTTTGCTTATTTAACAAATGATTATATTCTTTGCAATTAGTAAGATGAGGTGTAACTTTTGCCTTTGCTTTAGAAAGGAAACAATTTTTTTCCTTACCGCAAGTCTGCAACATGCATTCGAATCGGAAGAAGCATCATGACAAGCAGAAACCTCTAACGGTGGCAACGACTGGAAAAAAGAATAGAGAACACGGTAAAAGAAGATGAAACAAAAGCAATCTTATTATGAGGTGTCCATTTATAATTCCAAAGAGATGTATACTATCAAGGAGTTTTCTTTGGTCTACCAAAGGGTTTTCATGTGCATCTCCTTTTTGTCATGGAGTCCGAGCTGCCAAGGAGGAGCACACGACGAAAAGAGATTTTTGGTCGGCTGTGAGGGCCTGGTTGGCCAAAGCTCGCTGTTTTCCTCCGACAATGTTCACAACTGATCTAGCGGGTCCCAAAGCGAATGACGGACCATTTTTCATTGGCTAGCATGGGCTGCACTTGTTTGTGGTAAAGGCTTCGTAGGTGGTAACTAATGGTGAAGTAGAAGTCAGTGGTCATAAAGAAGTGATGACGGTGATACTAGGTTGCAACCTCAGCGTCTTGTGTGGACTTTCTATAGGTATCCCTGTTGTTTGTAACGGATTTCACCCGAGTTTTCACTAATTAACCAAACGATTGTATTCATCTCAACTTAATAAGATGACGCAAGACTTTCACGTCTATTTTAGAAAGGAAAAATGTTACTCCCTCCGATCGGAAATAAGTGTCGGTAATTTTATACTAACTTAATATAAAGTTTGTACTAAGTCACCGACACTTATTTCTGATCAAAGGGAGTATACTTTACCGCAAGTACTGTGCAACATGTATTCGAATCGGAAGAAGACCCACGAAAAGCAGAAACCACCAACGCTGGCGACGGCCGGAAACAAAAAAGGAACAAAGAACACCGAAAGAAAGACCAAGCAACAACAATCTTATTCTGAGGTGTTGTCCAATTATAATTTCACAGAGATGAATACTACTATCCAGTAGCAAATAGTTTCACTGGTAAAGCATCGAACCCTGCATAGGGATTCCTTCTTTCATGGAACCGGGATCTATAAAAGGAAATTATCAAGCAGAAAGGAAGGTAGGACAACTAAACGGAGAGACCTGCGAAGCTAGCAGCGGACTAAGCCGAGCTGCACGATTGGCAATGGACTCGATCGACGACCAGCTAGCGTTTGGTGTCGTCGCGCCAGCAGAGGAGCATGTGGAGGCAGCGGCGCACGATGTAGAACCGCGCACGCTGCTCCGCCGCCTTCCTCCTCAGCCTCGCCACCCGCCCCCACGAGCTCTGCTCCCGCTGGTTATTCGCGCCGCCGCCGCCGCTGCTGCCGGCGGAGTAGCTCCTCACGAGCAGCGGCGAGCCGCAGCCGCGGCCGGTAATGTCGCCCGTCGATGACCTCGCACGCTCCATCTCCTCCTCCTCCTGCTCACGGCTCAACGGATGGCGAAGTAACTACTAGAGATGCGCAGTATATAGAGACGGATCGATGAACAAGACAATGAGCAGTGCCATGGCTGTCGCTCCTTTTCCTTGTCGTCGCTGCGGCCACGGACAAAAGCGCGCGGCCAGCCACCAGCCCCTCCACGCCGAAGTACCACGCAACCACGCACCGCCTGTATGTTTCCGTCCGTCCGCTGCTTCCTCCGGGCCAGCACAGCAGGGACGCCACCGGAGATCTTGGCCGGACTGCCGGAGACCCGGAAGTAACTGAACGTTGTTTTGTTGTTAGCCGTTTGTTTGCTCCTGCATGCATGCACGCACAGGTGGACCTGGAGATGCGTGCATGCGCTCCGGCGTGTGCTCCCTCTCATCGCCATGACACATTGGCACTTCTGCTTGCGTTCGTTGTGCTGGTGTTGTGTTGGGTTCCTTCTCCACTCCTCTACTCTGCTTGAGCCTGCGCTCTGGACCACCTTCCTCTCATCCTCTCCATTTCCGACGACGGCGAACGACGACATGAATGGCCGTTGAACATCGGGACCGTTGAACATGGTGATTCACAACTTTCAACTCAAAATAAAAAAATCAAACTTTTTTAGCGAAATAGGAAATCTCATTTGAAAACAACTTCCTAACAAAACACACTCTCTACCACCGCGACACCCTTTGCAAGAGAGCCACCGGTAAATTAGACCCGAAAGAAATTAGGCGTACACGTTGTAACCAGGGGAAAATCCTTAGAAGTAATTAAAAAATCCGTTTATCATGTGAGAATTAAGTGATTTCCTATTCTTCGCCAAATATTATGCTCCCTGTTTTAACCAATCTTTCGCTTGTTGTAAACCATTCCAAAACTGAGAACCACTCACACAAGTCATCATGATAGACTCCACAATAGCCAAGTATTTGTTGGTAATTAATTGGTTCCAGAATCTACAAGGATCATTGAAAATTCTAGATCCATTTCAGCACAAGGGAAATGTTCAAGAATTTCTTATTGAAGATTTTGGTCTATGGTTCTTCCGTTTCATCATATGGTACTTGAAGGAATTAGATCTCCCTTCATGGAATTTTATCTTCCCTAACTCTATCCATCTTAGTATGCACTCCCTCCTCACAATGATAAAAAGCCCATGGTATGTATTAGACTAGGGTATTGCACCATATATACTTTAGTCTTATTGCTTGGGAGAATATCTAGCACCCGGGAGACTATGCGCTCCTAGGTCCTATGTAACTTTTATCATACAGGGAGTTCACAACTCTCAACTAATCTCTTCAAAGTTAACTATAATTTTTAGATAACCATGTACTAACCTTCAAAATTCTGAAACTTTAAATTCCCAAGCTAAACTTTGAAATCGAGGGGAGCATAAAAATAAAGAGATACCTCAATTTCACACGGGCACCGACTGAAGGTATGTGTGGCACTGGAGTAGAGTCATGTCCTCCTTGGTCATACACAATTTTGAGGGGGCGCGTGCCCTTGCTGGTCCCATATCTCAACCCCTGCACATGAGTGGCACATGTGGTCGCATATGCCACACAACCTCTTATATAACCTAGAAAATCAGCTCTTAGCGTGACAACATATGTGACTTAGGTTGGACATGTGTGGAAGATTGGAAGGGAGAGACCACACACGAGGCCACAAATGGTTGCTCATTGCGAGTTTACAACACCTTTCTGGACAAGCTAACTATGGACCTACGACGATCTAACATGCTTGTCGACTTTTCAGGATGATTGGACAGAAATCATCATTATGGTAACAACCGATATTTTACATGGACCATCGACACTTGATAATTAAATTCCATGTATAAGTCTCCCTTATGCGCCCAGTAATGTTTCCATAAAGTGTTCACACTTTGGCTTGGAAACAAGTTTTTCCATTGTCAAGGGTGTGTCTATTCTAAACTATATTTTTTAATGATTTTGCTAGAAATCAGGGGCTGAGATCCCACACACATCCTGGTTCGTCCGATTCATCTGCTGGAGATTCGTGGTGTGCCAGGAAGAAGAAGGCCGACCTCGCCGACGGGGAAGAAGTGGCTAGCCGCGGCGTCCTTGGCGGAGGCGAGACCAAGACCTCACAGGAGACGGGGACGGCGTGGCTGGCCGTGACGTTGTCGGCGGTGTTGAGGTTGAAAAACTTAGGTTGGGGGTGTAGGATCTTAGGGTGGAGGGTGCGGTGGTCACCGGAGTTGGGGAAGATGGGGAGGAGGGGTTAGAGGGAGGCCTATGGCGGCGTTGGGCGGTGCGGCACAGCGCCGTGAAGCGGCATCGGCCGCGGGCAGCAGAAGGAGGCGGCATGGCAGCGGCGGCGGAGGAGGTGACTAAGATTTAGTTAAATCTTACTAGCTTGACCCCGAGGCACGCCCATTTTTTAAAACCTTTTCTAAAGCATAACCTTTTTTACTATTCTAGCGTCAATTTTTTGTTTTTTTATGGAAAGCTTTTTGCTAGTAGGAGTTCGAAACCTGTTTTTTTTAGGGGAATAGGGAGCTTTATTCAATCGATAGGAGTTGGAAATTACTCCCTCCATTTTTAAATATAAGATATTTTAGGTTTGTAAAGTAAATATATCTAGATATGTTTTAATGTGTATATCGAGTAAACCTACATAAACATGGCAGATACATTTGATTCACAAACCTAAAACATCTTATATTTAAAAACACAGAGAGTATCTAGCTATGGATTATCCTCGAAATGAGGACCGACCCATGGTAACTTCAGGAAGCGGGCCAAAGCCCACAACTCCAAACCCTCTCAGGCCCATGTTCGCACGCGGCCCCACCGTCGAAGCGATAAGGAGAGTGACGGACCGCCGCTCAGCCGAGCAAACTCCCACTGACATCGCTCACTCGCCGGAGGAGAGGACATAGCCAACGATGACCACGGCGGCGGCGGCGATGCGCTTGTCGTCCCCGTTCAGGGTTCAAACCCTCCTTCCTCCCCGCCATAGCATCCTCCCGCTGAGGCGGCGTGTCGGGCGGGCCGGGCTCGCCGTCTCGGCCGCCGCCGCCGGGTCGCCGGCCACCGTGCTCGTCACCGGCGCCGGCGGACGAACAGGTAGACAACCCAAATCCTGCTACTCCTATTTTTACCCGCTTCTCATTCGCCAGCCCTGCATTGCTATATTCCGGCGCCGCCGCGTGGGAGGATTGGCCGGCACAGTCGGCGCATTTGCAGCAAATTTCTTGAAACCAAGACGCATCACCACACCACTGATTTACCTTCCCGATTTGCGTACCGTAATCCGATGGCAATCCAGGCCAGATCGTGTACAAGAAGCTGAAGGAGAGAGCGGACCAGTTCACGGCCAGAGGGCTGGTCAGGACGCAGGACAGCAAGGCCAAGATAGGCGGCGGGGACGACGTGTTCGTCGGGGACATAAGAGACCTCGGGAGCGTCGCCGCCGCCGTAGAGGGCATCGACGCGCTCGTCATCCTCACCAGCGCCGTCCCAAAGATGAAGCCCGGGTTCGATCCTAGCAAAGGCGGACGGCCGGAGTTCTACTTTGAAGAAGGGTCTGACCCTGAGCAGGTGAAATCACTTTTGGCAATCACAGTGCTGACATCAGCAATGGCAACTTGCTGTGCATTTCTTCTCACACAATTGATCTCTTGGTTTCAGGTGGATTGGATTGGCCAAAAGAATCAAATCGATGCAGGTAAATCTTCACCTCCATATTGTAGTGCTATCAGTCTATCAGGCATCAGCTATTGTTCATGTGTTTTCGAACTATTGGTCGGTGAAGCATCCATGTGCAGTTTTCGCTTGAGTCGATCTGTTCCTTGTCTCATTATATATCTCTATCTTTAATTATCCATGCAGCCAAGAGCATTGGTGTCAAGCAGATAGTTCTGGTGGGATCCATGGGCGGAACAGATCTCAACCATCCATTAAACAAGCTGGGAAATGGGAATATACTGGTATATTTGAAGAATTTTGTTTTTTGGTCTTTCATGTAGTTGTGAGTGCACAGACATATAATTTCTATCATTTTGAAACTTAGACTGATCATTCTCTTCTAAATGTATAGGTGTGGAAACGAAAGGCAGAACAGTACCTAGCGGACTCTGGTTTACCATATACAATTATAAGGTAGTAGCACAAACTCATTTGTTAGCACTATTTGCAGAATGCACTTACTCTTTGCATGTTTCACAAAGATTTCTTTTGTCAAATTGGATTTATGTAATAGGCTGCCAGCCAATCTGTCACCTTTCTTTTCCATAGACGTACACAGACAAAATTAATCTTATATATGTTTGTTGGATGAATAAAACGATAGAAGTGCATGCAAAGAACTTTTGTGTTGATAGCAAACATTTCCATTTCTGATCTCTTTGCAGGGCTGGAGGACTGCAAGACAAAGATGGTGGTGTGCGAGAGTTGATCATTGGAAAGGATGACGAGATCTTGAAGACAGAAACAAAAACTATTGCTAGGGCAGATGTTGCAGAAGTTTGCATACAGGTACCTTCATAGCATGAAACACACGTTTCTATAGATGAACTACTGCTCGATGTGTTCTTCATCATCTACCAAACATATTCCTTGCATCTATATGCGCCTTACTGACTAGTAGTTACTACCCCTGGTGCCTTTCCTGCCTGCCTAGGCCCTTCTGTTTGAGGAAGCAAAGTTCAAGGCGTTTGATCTGGCATCAAAACCAGAAGGTGAAGGAACACCAACGACAGATTTTAAGTCTGTTTTTGCAGAAATTGCTACTCGCTTCTAAGAAGACAAGAGCATTCTGGCCAAGAAATGGGACAGTTCTTTTCTTAGGCGATATGGGATGTGTACTGGTTCAGGTTAGTGTTATGTATACTAATTGAAAAAATGCAAAAAATTTGATTCTGTGGAATATTATTTCATGGTCATTTTCTTGGTTCTCTTTTTCTTAGTGGTCAATGGATTCTGTATATATAAAAAATTTATGGTCTTTCTGTGACCTGGTCGGTCAATGCCAATACAGATGGAAGGACTTGCTATTTTTGCTTTATTTAATTAAATTAAGGTTTGATGTGCTTGTCCTCCAGGGGACAAGTTGCAATGAAGTTCTGGGGGCTACTTGATCTAGTTTAAGTTAATTCATTTGCTAGTTTACTCAACGTTCAGGGTAATCCATTATCAATGTGTAGGACTACAAACACCCATCTTTTATATGCTTCTACTGTAGCAAACGTAAAAATGGCATGTCATCTCCCAGATTATCTCCATTGCTCTGCTAACACAAGAAATAAGCTGCGCTACTTGGAGCCACCCATAACTATCTAGGATCCTTAAAAAAATTCCCGATTTAACAATATAACCAGCTTAAATCTAATTTCACATAAATTTGTGTATTGTTTCCTTTTGTATTCGTATGCTATTTTTGTAACTTGATTTATGATTTATTTACGCCATTGATGTTAACATTTCATCAGCTTGTACCGACAGAACTGAGAAGCTCTCATATATGAAACCTGTTTAGTAGCTAGAACTTACACGGGTAAACATCTCTTATGGGTTCCGAAGAAAATGGCTGTTTGGTATGGTTTGGCTTGCACTTATGTAACTGTGCAGATGTTATATTTTATAATATGTGGATATTAGTGCATTTCTATTGGATTTGTGCACCAGAACTTTGTTTAGATTAAGTACCATTGCCATCTTCAAATTAGAAATGACATTTTCTCTGAGTTTCCATGTGGAAAATTCTGAGAGGTAGGCAGTGCAATAATCACCTTTACAACAAATCCAGAAATCTCATGTCTAGTAGGCCCAGTAATCAGACCAAAACAATGACCGAGTACACAATGTTAATATTCGTTTAGAAGTTTAGAGAATAGAACGAAAAAGCAAAGTATTTTATAGGCGCCTTCTGTTTATCTCCTACATGTGGTCATGTAGTCACATGTGGTCATGTAGTCACAGTTGGACCAAATCAGATATGTTGATTGTTGAGTATTAACGTTTGGATCCCCGTCCCGTCTCCTTCCAAAATAGTTCCCGTCTTCTCGATGATCATCTCACAGAAGATCATCTTACGGGATTCAGCATTTTAGATCCATTGTGTTGAAAATCATTTAAGATATAGAGACATGGAGTTCTCTTCTCATGTTTGGGCACTTGAAGAACTTCCCTAATCTTACTGATCATCATATATGTCAGTAGGTCTGCATTTAGATATAGCATAAATTATGCTCCTTTCCCATTTTTGTAGCAACCAACCTCTATCTTCAACAGCACAGAATCCCTCTTGATAAAGTTAGGTATTCATGTGTACTATTATCTCTAAGATGGCTGGATCGACAGGAAGATGCTGGAACCCAGTCTTGAGGCACCTTGTTTGCCGCTGCCTGTAACTTTCTGGCCCCTCAATCCTTTCTACATCCTCACATGCTATGTTGTTAAGTGTATCCTGCCCAAATCCAGAGGTCCGTCCAACACTTACCATGGGCCAGTTTGCAGAGAAAGGCAGTACTGTTTATGTATGGACTCAATGGGGTTGTTAAGGGCTGTAACAGGTTGCGACTGGAATGGTCGTTACTGAAGCTAATGCAACATATCCTGTTGTAACACTTGTTGCCGCATTTACCGGAGGGCTACTACGCCTGCAGCAACCTGAAATCTGTTCTGCTTAAGGTGTCTGCACCATGCTGCAGATATTGTACAACCACTCAGGTCGTAGTTGCATCCACTTACTAATGTTGGGAATTGGAGGCGCCATGGTACGGTGGTTGTTCGGTTGCTCCGATGGTGTACACATTGTCATATGGAGAGGTTCTGTCTCTATCGTGGAGAGTCTCCTTTTGTTTTCACCTCAAAGATTTGCATGGCTGGGTGTGTTTGGTTTATCCGCAGGGTTGCCCTACCAAAGATTTGGCTAGCCAAAATTTTGGTTGATGTTTCATTAACGATGAATTGGCCAACATTGGCTAAACATGAACTGAAGTTGGTAGTGGCGCATTGGCATGCCAAAAAATTAGCAATCATCCAAACAGGCACCAAATATTTTGATCTAGTCAATAAATTGGTAAGGTATAGTTTGGTCACAGTCCAAACATGATTTTTATTTGTCCTAAGGCACATAGATGTTGACTGAAAAACGGGGAAAATGGGAGCTAATTTCCACCGGAACAAATTCCGGTTGAGCTTACAATCTAGAATGGACTCCCAATCCTGGAGGGTGGAGGCTGTATGTAAAATACAATGAATCCACGACACCCCTAATACAACCATTATAGTATGTTTAGCATCAACAGAAAGCAATACAACTAAAATGGCTCATCCCCAGCATACTTGCAACGATTTATTATAAATCCACGACGCCTCTAATACCAACATTCTCTCTTTTTAACCTAAAAACACATCATCTCTTTTTTGTTGTCAATGCAGGAGGAGGCCCCTTATCTGAAGCATGGTAGCATGGAGATCGAGCAAGCAGTAGAAGCAGGGAAGCACACACCAGCGTCAAATCCAAAGGGCTGAAGACGGCATGGGTCCGTTCAAACAAAAAAGACGGCATGGGTTACACACAAGCAGGGAAAAAGTTAGACTTATCAATGTTGTTTGAAAAGTTGGACAGCAAGCACAATTCCAAAATATGGGCACGTCATTTTTTTTCTGCATAAGAAATAGCTCATGAACATCGATGATTTAATTTATTAAAAAGACGCAATCTCCATGCATTCACACCTGGTTAATTAATTTATTAAAAATTAATACAACTAACTAGAAGGCCTAAAACTAGATTTTCTGACGTACATACTGATATATCAGAAAGTAAAAAACTCGTGTCAAATGAAATTTCAGAATTATTTGTTTTTAGGCAAATTTGTTTTTCCTTTTGGAAAAATTCTGCCCGGTCATGTCTCCTGGGCCTGACGTGATAGGAGCCAGCAGCTTAGGTATAACCGTATAATGCTGTCTGAAGACTGTACCCCCTCTTTCTGAGAAAATATCACATGATCCCACATATGATATCATGCTACCACATCTAAAAATTCGAATTTCCAAGTTTTAAAAAAATTCAAAACTAATTATGTGAGCTCACATCATATGTGTCTGCAATCTCTATAATTTTCAGAACCAATTTCAAAATATACACAGAGGAACAAAAAAGACAAAACCGCATGTGAATAGTGACATATGTGCTTTTGTCTTTTTGTGACAATGTTTATGTTAGATTTGTCTTTTTAGTTTCTCTATGTATATATCAAATTGGGTTCTGTAAATTATATGGATTGTAGGCACACATGTTCTCAATGCTAACAATTTTTTTAATTTTTTTTTGAAACTTATAAATTTGATTTTTGAAGAGTGGGTACCATATGAAATATGAGATCATGTGATATTTACCCCCCTCTTCCTATCTCCTCTCGCCTCGCAGCCGCCTCTCGAAAACAGCGTCTGATAAACGCGTTGGACATGTCAGATTGAGGGCGCTGGCGTGTGCTGCTGTTTTTTTGGGGCATGTTCCTGTCTAGTTGCGACCCACAAAAAACGCCTAGAAAATTAAATTTCAAAGGATATTTAACTATTTTGATTCGTATCTAATTATTTTTTACAAAGTTTGAATGAAATTCAACTAAAACTTCAAAATTCTAGAACTACGTGAACCACCGATGCGCGGCGGCCTAGTCATCCTCATCCTCTTCTTCCTACTTCACCTCCGGCTTGATGCCGGCGCTCATTCCTTCGCCGGTCAGGTCGACAAACTTGGCGCTATCCATGAGCGACCAGGCGATGCCCTCGGTGAGTGTTGCAGCCATGGTGCAGTAGTCATTCATGGACGAGGCCATGGCTTGTGTCAGACTAGGCTTGTCCACGGGGTCCCCAGAAAGCGCCATGCCGGCACCTCCTGCGCGTAAAACTCCATCAGCGTGAGGCGCGACCGCGGAGAGGCATGGCATGGTGAGGCGGATAAGGAGGGTTCCTCCTTCATGCGACAGAGGAAGACGTTGGGCCACTGCTTCCTTTAGCATGGTGGCGGTTCGTTGGAGGAGATACGACTCCTCCTTCACCTCCGTCTTTGGGGATAAGGAGCCATGACGTGTACGACATCGATGATAAAGAGCGCGGTGGCATGGACGACGACGCCTGTGACAAGGAGGAGGACGACGAAGTCCTCCTCGGTGCCCAACACCTAACCGGAGACCGCTGAGGAGATGGCAAAGAAGTCCGGAGGCGCGGCCCATTGTCGGTCATGTGCGCCATCACGGTATCGACTATCGAGGGTGCGCCCAGGCACACCCCACTGCTCCCTGCCGAGCTCGTTGAAGTTCTTGGGCGGGACATCGTCGTTGTTGTGCTACGCCGGCTCCATTTGGCACCGCTGCTGGAAGAAGTCGGTCCAAACATCGATGTTGCCCGCGTCTCACAAAGGAGAGGCGCGCTCTGCCTCCGTTATTGTCTAGTGGTGGGCATGCACCTCGTTCATCTAGCGCATAGTGTTCGGCGCCGGCAGGATGCCGATGCCACTAACGTTAAGCCTCTAGCTGCCTAGGAGGTGCATGTCGAGAGGCGTGGGGTAGCCGGCCGTTGATCTACAATGCTCACGCCTCATCGATGGTGAGGTTGTGCGACCTAAAGCCGTTCGCAGTCGCGCCTCCACGATGGTGATCTGCCATTGCTTTCTCGGGGGAGTGGAGGTGGGTTTTCTCGGTGATGGTTTTCATAGCGAGTGGCTGGTGTGGCTGATGGAGGAGGCCGCTGGGCATTTACGCTGACGCTCGGATTCTTGCACCACCGCGCGTGAAGGACGCAACGTCGGTGAGACGTGTCACCTACCCTGCATGGGGAAACGACATCATCTAAAATTATGCTGATCGGGCGCCATTAAGTCTAGGTGACCCGAGCGGTGTCTCTATGACAAAATTATCCCTAAGGCTAGAATGCCATGTGGCGAGAGCAACAATTTATGTCCTCGGTGCCTGCAACGATCTCAGTAGAGCGGGGATGGCTTCAAGACGTCGGCCGTGTATTGGGCCGCGTCGTACCAAAAGGCCAGTTGGAAACACGCCTAATAAATGGGTCGACGCGGCTGGGATGCTCTAAACCATGCCCGTATGCCTCGCCCCTAAGCCTACACATAACTGAAAACCGAAAGCAAAAAAATAACTACAACCAAAAATCCGGTTTTTTGATTTGTGGATAAGATTAAAGTTAGCATAAGTAAAATCCGGTTGGAACATTTTTATGTAAAATCTGTTTTTTTTTATAAATTTGAACATTTTTAAAACTTGATATTTTTCGAATATTTACAATTTTTGAATTTAAAAAAGAAAAAACAGAAATGAAAAAAGACCCGAAAATGGGCCTGGCCCATCATACCGCGGGGTGCGTGTGCGTATAGGGAATACGCAGCAAGTGCGGCGGGGTCCTCCTGTCCTCCACCCTGGTCGATACCGACACGAGACCGCACACCCCTCCTAAGGCGATGCGATGGGCCAGGGCCCAGTTTCTTCTTTCTTCTTCTTCCTCGAGACTCCAGAGCCGCCGCCACCGCCAGCGAACTCCTCCTTCTCCGTCTCCGGCGCCGGTTCCTTCGATTCTCCCCTCTTATGGCAGCCTCCATCTCAGTCGCCGGTGAGCCCCACCCCCAACCCTAAGATCCCAGCACCCCCACCCTAAGTTCCAGAGCTTGCTCCGCTGCCTCCACCGTGGCCAGCCGCGGCGTCGGCGGCTTCGTGGCGCCGCTGACTCGCCGGCGCCGCCCCTCGCCCTGTTCTTCGCCGGCGAACTCCTCCTTCTCCGTCTCCGGCGCCCTCTAACTGCTTTAAAAGTCGTGCTAACAGGCCGGCAAAAGGGTGTGCGGAGCGGCGTACGCTCCGACCTGGTCGGAGGGTAGGAATCGGCAGTGCGGCGCCCAACGCCCGAACCCTAGCTGCTGGCGGCGCGTCGTGCTGTGCCGTTGTCCGCCTCTCAGCCGTCGGCCGTCCGGCGACGCCCACATCCAGCTTGTAGCCTCCGCCTCCACTCCTCCCCCGCTCCACGGACCACGGCGGCCTTCATATCCACGGCGAGGACGCGGCGCCTGTAGGGCTCCGCCAGCCCCTTCCTCTGTCCGCGTGTAGGGCTCGCGCGCTTCCATGGCCGCCAAGAAGAATCGGTAGCTCCGGCCTCCCTTGACTCGTCGGCGCCTCGCAGCAGAACTCTGCCCGGTCATGTCTGCTGGGCCTGACGTCGTACTACAGCCCAGGCCCAGTTAACCACGATTCAGCAGGTTACGTAACCGATGCCTGAAGACGAAACCCGCCTCTTCCTGTCTCCTCTCGGCTCGCCCTAAACCTCTGCTCGTCTCCCCCGCCGCGAGCTTTCCATGGCCGCCAAGAGGAAGTTCGGCAAGTCGCCGGCGCAAGCGCCGGCGCCGGAGAAGAAAGCGAAGGAAGAGGATGCGGAGGAGGGGCTCTTCTCTTCCCGCTCCTTTGCTGACCTCGGCCTCCACCCCACCCTCTGCTCCCACCTCCAAGGTACTCATTCGCCTCTGTGCACGCAGTGACTTTTCTTTTCACAATTGTGCACGTACTGGCTTGGTTGTGTCGAGGAATTACGAATATGGTAAAAAGAACGAATTTTCCTGGTTATCTGTTCCAAGCTGAGCATAGATTCTTGGTCGCGGTGTCGAATTTAGCAGAGAAATATCGCATGTCTTGATGAGATTTATGGGAGGATGCGTAGTAGGATACCTCTGGATTCTCCCGAGCGCATCTTTTACATAGAGAGGACGCCAGCAAATGCTCAGAAACTAATTCTACATCTGATTTTCCTCTTATTGCTAAATGCTATGCAGCCATTTAATTTTACGCCAACTTTCTTCTGCTTGCTAATCATTTGCTGTTTTGTTCCATATCTTTGCTTTAGATAAGATGGGTTTCCAGGCACCGACGCGCATCCAGGCGCAGGCCATCCCGGTCGCCATGTCAGGGCAGCACTTGTATGCACCTAACACAGTCTCATTTGGTTCGTCTCCCTAGTTAGTTTACCACTTATGCTTGAACAAAGATTTGCTGTTTCGTGTTGAACAATTGCAGGCTGGTGAAGGCGGCGACAGGCACTGGCAAGACGCTCGCGTACCTTGCGCCAATCGTTCACCTCCTCCAGATGAGGGAGCCTCGTGTAGAGAGGACTCATGGAACTTTTGGTAAATTGCTCGTTTCACTCTGCTTGTGTCTCTTGTTCCTGCATTGCGTCGATATGCAATCTCTATCGCTATGTTTTTGGTCACTGCATCTGGGTGATTTGTACTTCTAATGAAGGGTCCCCAGCTTAACTCATCTATTAAATTTATTTGGGACGTGAAATGTGAAATCCTTCTAGTTGTCCTGTGAAGGAACCCAACATTCTGAATGATGTGTTACTAATTATTTGGCTACAGCGTTGGTAATTGTTCCAACGCGGGAGCTGTGCTTGCAGGTTTACGGGATTGCGCAGCAGCTAGTGCACCGTTTCCACTGGCTCGTCCCTGGGTATGTAATGGGTGGTGAGAGTCGATCAAAAGAGAAAGCGCGACTACGGAAAGGTATATCATGTTCCACCAAGGAGCTGTTGCAATTTTTTCTTAAATACCTGTATTTTGACTGTGCACATTTTC
Organism: Dactylis glomerata; assembly: GCA_007115705.1. Classification (NCBI taxonomy): domain Eukaryota; kingdom Viridiplantae; phylum Streptophyta; class Magnoliopsida; order Poales; family Poaceae; genus Dactylis; species Dactylis glomerata. The sequence continues at coordinate 760,861 of QXEO01001033.1, read as the reverse complement.
TCTAGGAATATCGATTCTTATCGCTACTCCTGGGCGCCTTTTGGACCACTTACAGCATACTTCCTCATTTGTTTATTCAAATTTGCGCTGGATAGTTTTTGATGAAGCTGACAGGTCTGCTAGTCATGAACTCATCATTTGCTTGATGCTTCTCCATACAAGTAACTTATCCTGTGGATAAAGCTCTTACTGCAACTGTGTTTATTTGTGCAGCATTCTTGAACTTGGTTTTGGCAAAGCAGTTGAGGATATACTAGGGCTCCTGGGTTCTAGGAATGATGCTTCTGACAAGAATAAAAGCAAAACAGACCATATCCAAAGGCAAAACCTTCTCTTATCAGCAACTCTCAACGAAAAGGTGAACCGCTTAGCCAACATTAGTTTGAAGAACCCAGTGATGATTGGACTTGATGAACAAAAAAAGCCTTCTGAGAGGTCTAGTGCCCTAGGGAAGAAGCGCACTTCCTTATTATCTGACGATGAGGAGGAAATACTTGAAAAGCACAAAGGCATAGTGGAAAATACCGTTGATGATTTTAAGCTTCCTGCACAATTAATTCAAAGATATGTTAAAGGTAGCAGATATTTTGCTCTCTTGGAACTTTACACTCATGTTTGCCATGTGTTGCTTTGGTAGTTACCTCAATGCCTTTTGTTTTATCCAGTTTCATGTGGTTCAAGGCTTGCGGTTCTTCTCTCTATTCTGAAATCTCAATTTGAAAGACAAGTGTCGCAAAAGGTGAGTTCTATATGCCATTAAGTTGTTTAACTTTCACTTGGCTATAATTTTATCTCTACTGCAAGTTTTGCTTGTTACCCTGTTGCCCCTGGACGTCTGAGAGTTAAACTATTTTAAGTTAGTTTTCATCTTCTTTCTGCAGGTTGTCGTTTTCTTGTCAACATGTGACTCTGTAGATTTTCATCACACTGTACTCAGCCAGCTTGAGTGGAGCCGTGGCCTTGCTCTAGATGCGAACAATAAGCAAAAGTTTCTTAGCTGTAAAGTGTTCCGTTTACATGGTAGCATGGACCAGGAGGATCGGAAAAAATCATACTTGGGATTCAGTTCTGAAAAGTCTGCAATTCTTGTATGTACTGATGTTGCTGCTAGGGGTTTGGACATTCCGAAAGTTAAATGCATCATACAGTATGATTCACCTGGGGAGGCTTCTGAATATGTTCACAGGTACAATAAGTATCTCATGTCATTTGCATTTTTTACTTGGAGATTGCTCGTCTATTACTTTCCCTGTAATTGTTGCCAGGTTCATTGCTCATATAGGAAATGAATTAGTGTGCATAGTTCCTTCTTTAGTTAATGGCAATCTTGTACACCGTTTAGCCTTTTCTTGTGAACGCTATTATTTTCTGTAGTTTCTTATTGAGATTCAGTACAATATATGCCAATAAAGACAAATGTACCTTGGTTCTTTGCTTGCCCTAATTTATCATTTTCTGGGTATGGTTCTGTATCAGTAACATTAGTTGTATTATAGGGTTGGAAGAACTGCAAGGATTGGTGAAAAGGGGGAGGCCCTCCTGTTTCTCCAACCTGTTGAAATCGATTACTTGAGAGATCTAGAGCTACACGGTGTCTCTCTGACAGAATACCCCTTCCAAAAGGTTTTAGACAGTTTCCCTCTTAATGGAGAGAAGCCTCTCAAGAGGAAGCCAATATCTTTGGATATGCACCCATGGATACTGTCTGTGCAGAGAACGCTGGAAAATTATATCGCTTCTGAGGTAACACACATAAATTTAGCCCTTCTGTTTGTGGGATGAGTACCATATTTGACACCTGCATAACTACAAGAATAGCTCGCATGCCTTGCTTTATTTATTTTGAATATCAAACTTTGCACGGTTGTTTTCCCAAGAAATGTGCTCTAATATGTTACTATACAGGCCATGGCAAATAAGCTTGCTAGGGATGCCTTCTGTTCCTGGCTTCGTGCTTACACCGCTCACCGAGGTGAACTGAAGAAGATTTTCATGGTCAAGAAGCTCCACCTGGGACATGTCGCAAGAAGCTTTGGGTTGAAGGAGCAACCCTCGTTGGTTGGAAGGTCGCACCAGGTACAGCTCAAGAAGAGGAAGAAAGAGCAGAAACGCGAAAGGCCTAATAACAATAAAAGGAGAAAGCTCCCTGCTAAGAAGTGAATTTCTATGTCGTAATTGCCTGTCATTACGGACCTGATGGTGGATTGGATCATGATCCACTCCAGTTTTGTCGAGCTAACAGCATCAACCTAGCCATGTGGTAGATCACAGGATCGATTATGTTTCTTGAATGTAGCAGCAAATGTACAATATTCGTTGTGATGAGTTCACTTGTAGCTTTTGTTTATCAAATATCATATTGGGGTTTTGTCCTTTACAAATGTGCGCCTGAATGACAATCTGATCGTTCAAAATTGCCAGTAACAATAAAATCCTCAATAATTCATATGTTAAAATGATTATTCAACTGTGATGTCTGACAGTAACGTGGTTTCTTTTGATTCAAATACTGAACCAAGATGCCATGAGCAATCGAACTACACTTAACTATTAAATTACAGTGGGAATTCAGAAACAGCATCACTGCCTTAACTGATTTGATACAGTGATGTTCTAAGGCTCTTTAATCTACACAACCCTTCTGGCCATTCCAGTGGGCAGAAGGTCCATGATATGTTCAACAAAGGGGCTTCTTCTCAGAAGTGAGCCAAACTGTATACAAGAATCCACGAGAGCTGCAAACAACAAATTTATCTCGTGAGTTTGTCAGTAATCATCTGCTAACTGAAAAGGTATTGTCAAAGTTGAGAGTTTCCTATTGCTACTGCTGTAAGATTTCAAGCTTGTGCGACTACTAATTGTATGTGCTTTGGAGCGTTTTTTTTCCTTTTTGAGGGCCAGCAGAATTTGATGTACTTGCTGCATTTTCACATTGCAATTTGGATTGCAGATCGCTTTTAGAGAACGACACAAATTGTTCGTACTAAATTAGAGAGAACCTGCACTAAAGGGTGTGCAAAAACAGTTCCAACGGTTTGCACGTTTTAGGCTAGTTCACTTTTTTGTACTAGTTTGAAAGTGAAGAATGAAACTGTGAAAGGAATTGAACTAGGTTGTCACTGGCCAGTTTGCACGGTTTGGTGTTTTGCGCCCCCTTAACCATAGGGGCATAACTTCTAGACAAAGTTAAGATTTATTTTCACACATTTACATTATTACTGCTGATGAAACAGAATAGTTAAGTGAAGCTTTTTACCAGGAAAAGGGTGAAAGAAGCGAACATCCCCTCCTGAAGCAGCGCGCCGTGCCCTCCAAATTCTTCCTCGTCAATCTTCAGTAGGTATGTGTAGTACCAGTAAACTATACCGGTCGAAATAGACAAGAATCTGCGAAAAATTCATGCAGCATAACCATCAAAATCACACATAATGATACTCCCAAGGTTGTAATAACTGAAAACAGTTCTCAGCAATATGCGGGTCATGGCAACAGCAATGGATATCGATTTGGTACAAAAACCTTGCTCGCATTCCAAACTGAAAACACCTGGTAGTAGTAATTATTACCCTGCATGATCTTTTTAGGTACAGCATTCTTATGACCCGAATTGGTGAAACCTCAAGCCAAGAGACTTGAAGGAAACCTTTACATCTACAGTCCCAGACTAACTAAAAAATACAGTAAAACTAGTACAGTAACAGCAAGAACAAGCAGGTACAAGGATTCAGTCAAGGATCAGTGTTAAAGGTAAACTACAGTGCAACAAGTGTAGTCGTCGTCAAAGCAGGAGACAGGATTCAGTTAAAGGATAGTAATAGACACTAGAGTAGTGGGATTCAGCGGCGGTGCCGGGCACTCACAGGGCGATCCATACGGCGCCGACGAGGGGCACGGAGCCCCAGAGGAGGCCGCAGGCGAGCCCCACCGCCTGCCGGATCCAGTGCACCGCGTCCAGGAGCTGGTCCTTGTCCCAGGACGCCTCCGGGTCCAGGTACCGCGCGAGCTTCGAGGGCACCGCGTGGCCGCCGCCGCCGTTCTGCGCCAGCGCCTGCGCGCGCGGCTGCTTGGACGACGAGGAGAGCTTCGCCTTCGCCATGGCGGGCGGCGGCGGCGGCGGCGGTGAGATCGAGGAGGCGATGGGATCGAGGCGGAAAATAGTCTTCTTTCTCCCTCTTTGGACTAAACTCGTGGTTTGTTTTGGTAGTTTGGTGGTGGCTCGAGTTTTGCGTATACGCCCTCGGAAACTATTGATATTGCATCTGTGTTCCAAAAAAAGCAACATTATTAGTGGAAAACCCTTTTTTCGTGGCAATCCTTATTGGCATGTTCACCAAACTAGTTTTCATCTCTCAAAAAACTACTTCCATCATAAAATGTATTTTCATACATGATATGAGCACATTGTTTACGGAATTGGCAAACTAGAACTTCTATTAATTTGGGAGCGATGCAGGGTGTACGCACAAGGTAGGCCTGATGGGCCGTGGGCCACCCTAAAATTTGAGCAACGAAATTTTTATCTCTAATTTAAATAAATTTTTATCATACTTAGGGAGTGAATATTTTTTTTAGAGATGTGTCCACCATCTAATTGTTTTTTGCGTCCGCCACTAGAGCGATTGGATCAAGGCGGAGGTGCACAACACTTGGTAATTTGGTGGTGAGTTTGTGTTTACGCCCTCTGAGGATTACCAGTTTTATTTCTATGCCCCTAAATGTTGAGAGCAAATCATTGGACATTGGCCCATCGTTAGAGGCAAAGCATGACCGAGCGAGATCGGATTAGTTTCATTATATTCGTCACAAAATATATTTCCTACTTTTGCCACACATGTTTGCAATAGTAGATTTTTTGCAAATCTCTACTAATAATATTGCTAGAGGTATGGTCTGTGGCTCGCAAATACGCTTTCAATCCACCTAAAATACGCTTTCGTTCGGCCTCGTCCATTTCAATCCAACGTCCGGTGCGTCCGCGCGTGAGTCTGCATCATGTTCGCTCATGTTCAGCGAATTCTAAACGCCATCGACATCTCTGCATCCCTGGAAGAGTCCTCGCCGCCACGACTGGATGCAACTCCCCGCCATGCGCCGAGAGTGGGCATCGCGTTGTCGCTGCTCCCTACGTGGATCCTCACTGCCCATCTAATTACGGCGCTACTTAGATCGTGAGGCGCATATGGCGCTCTTCCGCGGCCTCGAATCACATATGACGGAGGAGAAGGAGGAGGAGGAGGAGGAGGAGGAGGAGGAGGGGTGGGAGGCGAAGCTGTTTGAGGATGCCATCAGTGTTCAGTGTTGATCTGAAGGGCGACGCCGCCAATTTAGATGAAGCCTACGGACGTCAGGAGCATCGGCGAGGCATCCGGCAATTGATACGACCTAGGAGTCTGAATCGCGGGAGAGCCGTGCAGACTTAGAACGGAAGCGCCGAGCCGTTCCGAACGTAGCCACACGAGTGAAGTTTCGTTGCCTCGTCAGGGTAGGATCACCGGATGATTGACGATACAAGTTCCAGGTCCGCGTATGCGCTGTCTTCGCCAGGGCTGCCGCCTGCCGGGTTCATCGCACTTGCACATCAGGTAGCATACGCGGCACGTGAAAGTGGTGGCCAGGATTCTGAATTTCTGAGTGAGCACTTGCTGCAAACTATAGTGAACATTTAGGCAGTGGCCAATCAGAAGCAATCAAAGGTAAGACTCTGGTACGTAAGCTCTCCTGTTTTCTTTAATCGGTTTCATCATACTTGTGCATTTGGATGTAATTTTTATCTATCAGATATTCAGGTTGACTAAAAGCTGATTTTCGTAGATAACTAAGTTTCCAAATTAGTAACAATAGTTTGAGAGTCTTGGGCGTGCTTACAAGTTACAAATGAGCAGGTTCGCAATGTAAAGTAAATTGCGAACATCGTGAATTCTAACGCATTGTTACCCTAAAGTTGTTGTTTACATGGTTAACAACACTGAAGCATATTCGAGGGTGCAGATATGCTTGTATTGCGGGGCGCGCCTTGATCTAGCAAGTGCCTCATGCATTTCTATATGCTTAAATAGTTGGGTACATGAGAAGTAGGAGGCTAGCTAGGGGAAAGGTTGGGCGCTTGATGAGTGGAGTGGAGGCGGACCGCTAGATCTAGGGCAATGGGTCTATTTTGTCACATCGTTTTATGCACTGCAGGGTAAGAAGGCCATCAACTTAGACACCATGCAGAGGTAAAAACACACTTAATCTTCATTGCCACCACTCGCTCGTTGCAATGCACAGGTAATTTTTCTATGCCAACGCGCATGAGCTTGCTTCCCACCCTATTGAGCATAAGTTCGTCGTTTGTGGTTTTGTGTCCGTAGCAACGCATGGGTATTTTGCTAGTAAAATATAAGGAAGGAGTGGCCCTCGTGTACACAGCAAGCATAAACATCCTCAGAACTCACCCAGGTCCAGGTTACAATTTTCGCGGTCGGTCGACCCAAATTTGCTAACAAATGACAAGCACAATTCTGACTTCTATCGACTACTAGCAGCTGAAATGAGGAGGGGAATGATCAGGTGGATCAACATTTTCGAGCTACAGAATGTGATCTCCCTTTGGTGGACTCGTGAGCAAGCAATCCACGGATGTACCGCTCATCAAAGTCCAGAGGTATAGCTCGATCTACGCAGTTGGATACAACCAAGTGGATCCTGGTCGATGAACAGATGTGTCATCAAGCATCAACTCCAAGCCAAAATCGGCGGAAAATCCGGTATGCATACAAGCAAGTACATTATCGTCTGGGACAATAAGAACATGGGTTGGCCAATTCAATTAAGTGTACATATAAGGGCTTGACGAGCGTAATGGAGGGCTATCATAATAGAGCTCCAATTCTTTTCCCATTGGTGACCAGATCTTTTTGTTTTCCTCTAATATTTTAGGTAAGCTGAAGCTAGAGGTAAGCAAATCTGATATCGTATCACATTCACTTGGCATCCAAAGCTGGGGTATAGTATATATAGGACTTGTACATCTCTACTCTTTGTTAACTCATCTTGTGAGAAAACGTTGTGAGCATGGGATATGTGTTTAGCGGGTCATTCATGAATTGCTTATCATGTGGACCATTCTACTTGCATGTTTACTTCCCTGATACTTGCCAATAAATAAAGTGAAGGGAAATATTGTGTTCGGTTGGAGTGAACTCACGTTAAAATTATGGCGAGAACTTCCTAATCTGCAAGTATGTTAACGGTAATTGCATATGCACTTTAATTATCCAAATAAACCATCCTTCAATTTCAATACCATATCACTCCTGCGATAGCCGACGCATTTCTGAGTGGTTTATCATTTCTTCATCATGTTGGTACTCAACAGAATCCGCGACAGGTAACTATATATACGGAGTACAACAAGTGTATAACATGCTTTCATGGTGGAAAGTTCCAAAATGAGAAGTTGATCGATGGCACACTACTTAAAATGCATAGTTGGTGAGTGTCGAGAACATTGCCAAATGCATTTTCTCAGACACTCGCAAAGCCTCATCCTGAGCTGAGTGTCATGCAAATCAAACAATGCGGGATTCAGTCAAGGATCTCACAAAATCCTCATAACAGATGCAGATTCAATTCAGAGGTAACATCCATTATCATAGGGCATTACGAATTTACGATCCACTGGATTCTGCGGTTGCGCGTGGCATTCATAGGGCGACCCAAACAGCATTGATGAGGGGAACGCAACCTTGGGCAAACTTAAGTAAGTTTGACTCAAAGCTAGAACTTCTATTAATTCGGAATGGAGAACCCAACAGCACATATATTTCATACAGAACAAACCTGATACAGAAAATGCATCCACCTTCATACATGCCCGAAATGACAGTACACAAGGCAACAACAACAAACTTGCAACAAATGCTCGTTCGAAACTATCGACGTCAGCAACAAATATCTGCAGATTTCTCCAAGCCAAGTCACCCGTGTTAGTAGAGGGGACTGGACGATATAATTATCATATCTAGTAATATCTGGTAGCTGTATTGGATGGAGAATGATCAGCCATGTTTCAGGCAAAGCAGGATAGCTAGCCATCAGTCAGGGATCAGTTAGCCCAGGTCAGAGTCTGCTTCAGGTGAGGACCTCACCTGTTTTCCTGCGATGCAAAAAAGAAAGAGTTATTTCTCTTGTGCTATTTATCAAGATAACATGCAATAGGATGTTTCTGGTACTAAATATAGTGTGTACTCGTTCATCTGAACTGAATATGGTGTGGGATGTTAAGAGTACGGTTTGTGAATGCAGTTCCCATTTCTCGCTGCTTCTTTTACTACCAAGAAAGAAAATGTGCACATTCACTGCAAAGAACATTGGTTGCCTAGTCTACAGTATAATCGAAAATGTGACGCAACATACATTTACTGCCATAGATTGCCATTTTTTCTGTGACAGGATACTAACCCAGTGGCAACTGAAAATCGTCGCAAAGGGACAGAGCTGGCATGAGGGCACCTTGATCAGCTGACCCCAATGGAAGTTAGAAAATAAGCAATAACTAATCTATAGAGGTTGACCCCGCATATTTTTCTAGCTTCGTCAATTCCCAATGGTCATACCAAGTTTTCGGGTGCTTTGACATTTAGCGAGAAATCATTACGAAAACCATTTTAAGGAGGAACTAGCCTGGTAGTGATTCATATACACAGAAATGGAGCAAGGCCATTGTCAGGGTTTTGATTCCCGGCAGGAATTCTGTAGGTGTAAGGGCTTGTGATCACGATCAGATATGGGCTAACAACCTCAAGGCACGCAAGATTTATACAGGTTTAGGCCCCGTCGATGATCCAGTAAAAACACTACTTCCTGTGTGGCAATTTTACTATAGAGAGCGTGTGAGGTGCTCAAATATTACAATGGTGGTCGCCTGGCTAAGCTGTTAGCTGGAGCGTATGGTGGATGACGAGGAGTCTAGCCGCCGTACATTGCCCGATCCGATGATCGGAATCGCTCTCTGTAGATGGAAACGGGAGGTGATATGTTCTAAGAGCCTAAAAGATGAACTGCCTATCAACTACAACTCCGGTGAGTTCCTCGCCGGAGTTCTTCCTATTCTAGATCTTCGTGTATGTGTATGTGGATGTGGATGTGGATGTGTATGTGGTTGATTGAATGGATGATTTCTCCTCTCCCCTCTTCTTCTGCTTCTTCTCCTCTTATATACCATGGCCATGGATATTGGGGCATGACCGGGGTGATACCGCCATAGTCCGATGGAATATGGCTGTGCTCCACTGCCTTGGCGCCCTGTTTCTCCTTATCAGCGGGCTGTCGAGGGCCACGGTACTGTAGATGACCTCACGGTAAGCCTCCGAGCTCCTAGCAGTGGGCGCGCCAGCCGGCAGCTGGGGATGTGACAGGGCACGCCGCCAGCCCCCGGTAGGGTAGCTATGAGTATACACCCGGACGGCCGGTCGCTATGTCTTGTCGATATGTGTCATGCCTGACGTCTTTGGTGTCCTCTGTACTGTGGGCCCTTGGCCAAGTCTAGCCGGAAGATTGGTCCAGCTGGTAGTCCAGGAAGGAGCTACCCGGCCCCTGGGCTGAGTCCGGCTAGCCGCCTGCCCGATTGTCCAGGTGGAAATTGTATTCTGCCTACTAATGTTTTGGACAATATGGGTACCCAGTTACCCAGGACCCCATCAGCCATTATTATAAGATTGATTAGTTGCTGCCATAGGACCACATGAGCAAAGAAGCATATTGCACAAAAAATGTGTAGGAACTCAAATGGTCTCCCCGACTTGCTAGTATATCTTCAGGAGATGAATAATAATCTAAATTGATGTTTTGGCATACATGCCAGTGTTGTTTTCCTCCAGAAAATTTATATTTTCCAGACCAAATGCAAAAGGGATCTGACTTATAGAAAGCTATCAAATATAGAAACAGGTGGCGGTCAGGGGACTCCATCTTAAATATACTTCTATATAACCATCAACTGGAAATATATCTAGAGGAGATGAGACGGTTACCGGAAAACGTGGGGAGCGACGCACGGAGCTAGGAGATGCTGCCGATAGGGCAGAAGCTCTTCTCTTAGCAGGAAGAGCCTGCTTCTTGTTCTTACTTTGGGAGTGACTTTGATCAGCACCATTTCTGCTTCTAGAATAAACTGAGGTTATCACTGGAGATGAGATTGGTAGAGGGGAGGCATCTGGACAAACAGTTGTGCTTACAGGAGCCCCTGTGGACAACAAAGTAATCAAAATTAGTAGATTACATAACAAAAACTGAAAGCTTACGTGCAGAAATAAGGCAAAGAAAGGTTCGGTCCATGAGAGAATAAGAGACCCAATCTTCTATGTGAATATAATGCACTGGATCATTTAGAACATCTATATACGATTTCGGCAATACTCAAACACCAAAATTAAAGAGTCACCAACTCATAGGCCCCTGCAGACAACCTATAATAAAGTTTCCATTTCACCGAAACAGGCCATGTACACAGGGTTACTGGTGGAAACATGTCGGTTTAAGCTTATAGGCTTTTGTCCCTACTAACACGTAAAAGTAGAGGCAGGAAATGCAGATTGTTTGTTGTACTGACGAGACATGCTTATGAAATCTATGCTTGCTCCTACGCAAAAATAAATAAATAAATATTGGGTACCATTCACTAAAGCAGCCTGGATCCTCTGTCGAATTATTCTTACAAACTTGGCAAGATCATTAGTGAGGTTCAAATCCTTAATCAGTTCCTCAGAATCTTCCACCACTTGACCATATTGAGCTACTGTTTTGACCAAAAAGAAATTCTATGATGAATTAACAATGTGAAATGAAATATGAGATACAAATTCAAGACAGGTTTCATGTCAAACTCCAGCTTACAGGTAAATCTATCTTCGCCAAACTTTAAGAAAACTGAGAACTCCTTCTCAGGAATTTGCAAGTCAACCTTGTCGAAGATGAATTTCATTACACCTTGAGGGAAACAGAGCAATTGTCAGGAGGAAACAAGGTGTTAGCATGATTTTCCTTAAGCATAGCACACAATTATCAATTACCTTCTCCTTCTGCAACGACCTGGAAGCCAAGAAACTTTTGGTACCATAAAACAGCTTTTTCTATATCTCTCCTCGATTGGTCATCTTCACTACTCTTAGTTTCAAGAGTTTCCACATCTGCCACGGTACACGAACTTCAACAACGTATGAACTATGTAGGCATACATACATACACCATAGCAGCATTAACTCCCCAAATGCGAAACTATAGATATCGAAGTTTACCCTCGAGCTCACGCGATACAACCGCGGCATGCTGGTCTCTCCTGTTTCTCTGATCGGCAGCCAGTTTCCTGAGCTGCTCGCTTGCGGCAGCCGAGGTCGAAATCGACTCCCTGATGAGCTGGCGTTTCGACTCCTTGGCGAGTTTAACTGCAAAAATCACACCCAGATTCCACCATGAACCAATTGTCCAGCAACTCACAGGTAACAACATGACTGAAAGTACAGTGGGCAACATTAAGTAGGGTCTGCACTGTACTTACGGGACAGGGCTTGCGCTAGGTGAGCTTCCAGGTCCCGGAACTGCTCCTTCAGCCCGGCAAGGTCCTCTGCAAGACGGAGAGAACTTTCACTAATCAGAGGGGAAACCCGCGTAATCGAATTCGAAGAATTTCACCAGCTGAAAAGAGGCGGGCTTTCGGTTTTGGTTGGGATGAGAAGGGGAAGGAAGGGAGGGAGGGATGGGGGAGCGTGCCTTGGCGCGAGAGGTTCTGCCCGGCGCCGGAGCGGTCAGAGTGGAGGGCGGCGCGGAAGGCCGCGGAGGCGGAGGCGAAGCGGTCCCGGCCGGCGGCGATCTGCCGCTCGCACGCCGCCCGCTGCGCCGCCATGTCCGCCTCCATCTTCGGCCGCGGCTACTCCGTCCCTGCTGGCGCAGCAGTGTCGGCGGAGAACCTTGGGCCGGCGAGGAGCGAGGCGCCGCAGCTGCCAGTGGGAGATGGATCAACGGCGGAGGAGCTTCGCCTCTGCTTCCTGCTGGAGCTCTGCCCCTCGACTCGCTTTTCTGTTTCTGGGATATTTACGTTTGTGCCCCTCCCTGGGTTTAAGGCTTTAAGCTGTTGGCTTCCAAATTCTCGGCCTAATGGCAAAATTTAGTGCGCCACAAACTTTTATCGGGAAAAACTCTCATACTCCCACTGTTTCATAATTTTTTGTTGTTGTTTTACTTTAAATTTAAACTATAATCATAACAAGAATTATGAAAGCGGAGGGAATAGCATGTATTACTCATTCCTTTTCATAATGCTTTTTTAGTTTTAAATTTAAATTTAAACTACTATCATGACAAAAATTATGTAATGCAGGGAGTACATAAAATTCGGAGAAGTCATATTTAACTTCTTGCAGGACTTGGCATAGCACGTGAACATCCCTCTAGCTTTCGAGCCTCCGCGCCCTCACAATACTAGGTCAAGCATCATACTAAAACAAATAAAAAAATGAAGGAAAAAAAAAACAAAACTTCAAATATACTATACCTGCAAAAAAACTTCAAATTTACTAATGTTCAATCGTCGTGGGGTGGAGGTACATGATTTTCACATCCATTGTTGCCATCAATAGAAAATCACGTAAATACTTTATGAATTCGCCAAAGTAATATCTAAAAATATAGAGTGAAGAGGAACGTAGAAAACAACTCTATGTGAATGTAGAGATCAACTCTAGAAAAAACACGTAAATACTTTTATGACACTAGAATTTCATAACACGTTTTATTAAGGGCAAGTCTAGAGGTTAATCGATCAAAACTTAATTAAATCTCTGCTAATAGTCTTGGTAGTTTTTCTCTTGGTTGCAGCTCATGTGTAACTAGTAAGATCTCAGTTGCAGTCTTAACTAGCACGTCTATTAGTGATTAAACATAGTTCACCATATTTCAACTTTACTAGTATGTCTTAACTGAGGGCACGACTAGATCTCAGTCGAACTACATCCTTGTTGGCATGTGTCACCTAAGGCTGGTTATAATGGGGAGTAACTTAGACTAGTAATATGCATATAACACTAGTTTATGTTACTATCTCCATAGTGGATAGTGTTATATGTGTGATAATTTAGAGAGCATTATTATTGTATTGTAGACTTATTTTGCATTGGAAACCGCTATATGATGGTAACATATTAGGCTAGTCATAGTGGGGAGTAACTAAAACTAGTAACATACATATGTTACTAGCCTATGTTACCATCTCTATAGTGCATAGTAATATAAGAATAGTATCATGCATGACTACATTAATTAGCTTATAGACTCATCTTGCCTTGAAAAGTGTGATGTTACAGTAATATAGCTAGTTACCACTAGCATCTCTCTTCATTAAATGACACGCCATATCATTAAAATGTCTAGTTGGCTTTGCATGTATCTTATGTTACTACTTAAGTTACTCCCCACTATGAGCAGTCTTATGTTACTCTATTTGCCTCTCTCTTCATTAATTATTTACCACGTCACTAATTTTGCTTAGTTGGCATGCATGTTACCACCTAAGTTACTCCCACTATGAGTAGTCTAAGTCTTATTTGCATCTTAATTAATCACGATGTGAACAAGCGACTCCTAGAACATCACTAATCACAAGACAATCAAATAGTCCCCGACGAGAGCGAGTTATATAAAGCCTTAGTGTAATCTTCAATCGACTAAGAATTAGCGAAATTGTTTGATTGATCACTTCAAATAGTTAAGTAACAAAATACCGTCCTGCTAACCATGTGAGAAGTGATCGAGAAGTTGGACGGAGAAGTAGTACACGAAATGATGAACAACACAGTAAGGACGTGGAGCTCAATGTGAATGCAAACACCAAAAGATTCCAAACTGTTCGAGAACCGAAAATCAATGGATAGGTAATACCGTTTTGAGTAAAGTTTGTGCAAAAATTGTAAAGATTGGTCAAATTGTAACATTTTTTTTGGAAACCCTTCGAAAGATATGGATATTGTACCAACATTTGCCATCCCAGTGTTGGAGTTATAACCTTGTTGTTTAGAGTTTCAACACGTTTATTTCATTGAGTTTTCTGAGTCAGTCTAGGTAGCAGTAGCTGCGGCAGTGCACACACAGAGATGTGTTCACGTGTGCATATGCAAAGCTAAGTGAGTTTAGATTTCAATTAGCTGAATTAGTCCTGTGTAGCAATGGCACAAGTGTGTGTGTGTGTGCCGTTGGATTAATCTGATCTGCATGGGTGTGAGCTAACGGCATGGGCAAATGCTGCGTGGAGCCCCAGAGGCCAAGTCGTAGCAAAGATCGAAGTGGAGACAGAAGCGGGCGCAGTTAGTTGCGACGTGCGCCGAGCGTGAGCTGATCTTAAGAGACTTGGGAGTGACTCAAGCATGTGCGTGCTAGTGCAGGTAGTGGAGCGATATTAGAGGATCAGGTTGTTAATGACCTGACCGTGTGTGCGTGGGCTGCCCTATAAAGCCATGTATTCTGTTGTCAAATTTAGTAGAAGTAGAACAAGAGAAAAGAAAGCACAAGTGCAGTGCTGCGAGAAAAGCCTCTGTGTGTTCGAGTGTGTGCGTGAGTCTTCTCCTACCTTGGGCCAAAGCTGTCACCCAGGAGCGAAAACCTTGCCGAGATTCCCGGCTGGCCGGCTGATAGAAACCCGATCGATACGATATGTCTTCGTGGCAAAACGTATCGGCTGTCAGACCAAAGAAGTTTCGGTTTTGCTATTTCTCAGTAGACTGAGAAATAGCTTAGGGCTCAGTAGAATTCTAGACCATTAAATTTGTATCGTGATTCGTGCAATTGAGTTGTAACTGAGATTTTTTCAGTTGCAAGTGATGTTGCAACTAGATACCATACATCTGAACCGTTGGATTGTTTCGTGATTCCTGCTAATAGTGAGTTGCAACATAAGTTACAACTAAGATATGATGACATCATTCTACTGAGCCATAAGCTAATGCTCAGTAGACTGAGCCCTAGACACACCCAAGAAGTTTTTGTGTTCCGTTGCCCTAGCTAGCAGCCATATGGAGGCGGCGCCGATGTGGCGGCAGAAGCCAACTGGACGCAAGTGGCGGCAGAAGCCCATTGCGGTGTCGTCGACCGGAGCATCGCGGAGACCAGGGCGATGAGAGCGGCGCGGCCGTGGTCCGATCTACCCGGCGATCTTCTCGGCGAGGTCAGCACCATGGTACCCACCATGCTCGACCGCATCCGTCTCGCAGCCGTCTGCCGGCTGTGTCGCGCCGCGTTGGCGTCGCGGCGGCAGCACCCGTGGCCGCCGGCTCTCCCGTGGCTCATCTCCATGGACGAGGGAGAGAAAACGAAACGCCTTTTGTACAACCCGGAGGACGGCGTCATGCGTGTATCGCTCCCGAGCTTGGCCGCCGACAGCCGGCTCGTCGGCTCCCACCAGGGCGGCTGGGTCGCCGCGTTCGAGGAGGGGCGTGGCCTTCTCGCCATCGTCAACCTCTTCTCCGGTGCCGAGGTGACGCTCTCTGAGATGCAGAGAACGCTCGTGCATGTTGTCGGAGGTGTCAGCTTTACATTTACTAGTATCTGGAAGCTCGTCTTCTCGATCGGAGGCCCCTACCTCAAGCGGATGCATCCTCGCCGCCATCACCGCATACTGGGAAGTCGTGATCCTCAGGATAGGCTGTGCAAAGGGAGGTTGGATGATGGCACCATGCAGGGACCTTGAGCGCGTTCTGGACATTGCCTTCTGCAACGACAAGCTCTACGGTCTCATGCATGGTGGATCCCAGCCATGGCACCGAGTGCCTAATCAGGTATCAAGTTCGTGTCCGCGACGAAGATCCGCCGGTGGTGAAAGCTGCTCGCCGGATGTTTGTCCGAAGGCGTGATGGTGCCAAGGTTTTTTTTCTCGGTCAGTTTTTTTTACCGGAGGGCACCGGAATTTTCGGTTACCGCGAAATCTCGAAAATCTTGCGAATTTACCGGACGAAATAATTTAAACGAATTTTGAATTTGAATTTTTTAACGTCAGAACAAATAGATTTGGTATCCAGATCTAGACAGGATTGTTTAAGTTCCCCAACGGTTAGTGCGTAACAGCATAACCCAGGGTTCTAGGCTCGAATCATGCGGACCACGTATAAGATAATTTTGCGTCTTTTTAGATTAAAAAAGACAGAAAAACAAAAAAGACGGAACAGGGAGTTGATCCCGCGACCTTAAATACATGCTACAGGACTCCTTGCCACTACACCACGCATGCTGATATGAAATGTTGAGTATACTTAGCCTTTTGAACCATAGATTGGACTTAAAATTCAAATCGATCCAAATTTTTTTGAACGGTATCAACCTTTTTCGGAGGGGACCGAGAAAAGCGGTTTCCGGCGAGATTTCGGAAATCTCGGCCGAGAAAAAAAACCTTGGATGGTGCTCGCTATATGGATGATACAACGGCCTACGTTAGCTACATCCTTGAGCTCCACGGCAAGCCGGCGATGGCCGTGTTGGCCCGGTGGTCACCCGACCATGAGCCGTTCTTCAGGCTGTATGAGCTAGCCAACATGAACCCCGCCTATGGCATCTACGAGTGGGCGGAGGTGGTGAGCTTGGGCGACTACGCCTTGTTCGTGGGGGCGAATGCACCATGCAAGATGATCCATATATCGGCAGGGAAGCACAACGGGGTGGAGGCAAATCACGTTTATTACGTCAAGGATGAGCCCCTCGACGGCGATGCGGTATGCATGGATGCCAATGGTTGTCGTGCGGTGTACAGCGGAGACGGGGGTTTCGATGACGATGCTGGCACTAAGAGGAGGATCTTGTCGGTGGGATACTACGTGGTTAACCCTTCAGCTGCCACGTGGCTTCTTCCTCCAAATCTCTAGCTAGAAAATTACGATTAGTAAAGGTAACACACTAATAATGTAATTCTAGCCATGAAAATTAGTCAAGGTAACAAAATTGCAATGATTTTGGGTGTCTATCCAAGATGTCTTCAAGGCTCCAAAGTTGATATCGTGTTGGTGCATTTATTGGTTAGGAAAAGTTTTGTCTAAGCAGGGTCTCACCTATGCCCTCATACTTTTTTGAATTTGTCTTTCTTATATCTCTCAAACTATGTAACATATAGATTTCAAACTTTGCGGATCGCTGTAATATTACAACTAGAATGTGGGGAAAATATTTCATATTTTTTTTGTAAAATTTAACTTTTTCAAATATTTAAAATTAAAATTGTTTTAAAAAGTATATATATATAGTATAATAAAAATCCCGAACTATTTTTCCCACATTCTATCTCAAATCTTTGAGTGAACTACAAAGTTTCAGATTCAAATGTTATATTGAGTGAGAGATACAAAAAAGAGAAATTGTTCGAGAGGGTAAAAACAGAATAGCACGGATCTTGATGCACCTATTAACAGTTCAGATAGAGGGTACAGCTGATGCAGCGCTTAGAAAATCCACTCTCGTATTGGTTATCCAAAGATTTTGTTGCCTTAAATGAGACAGTTGCGTATGTTTTTGAAGCTACATCATCACATTGTAATTATTTCATCATTTTGATAATTTTATGGAACATGGGAAAGATGTTGCACAACTGACTTACGCCTAGCACATGCACATCACGATAACAAAACTAACTCTCAAAATGACGAAGATAATTGGATGGTTCGTCAATCCAACTTGCAATAGTAATCACAAGGGTATCTAAGATTCTAGCGAACCAGCTAACATAGAATACATAGTACACAAATCATGTGATTATTGATGAACTCATAATATTTTAGCATAATCAGGTTATCTAATTAAGTGGCAAATAATGCTATCATTGTCTACCATACTAGATCCGTAAATGAATTTTTTGTGTGCACATGTAATTTCATTACTTTTTTGGAGGAAAAAAAGAGTTGTTCTGCCATTAGATTATACAAAATGAAAGTATGTACAAGAGGATCCTCAAAGGAAAGAAAGAATATACAAGATGACTCCGAAGGGAAATACAGTATATACAAGAGCAACCCGAAGGGAAAATAAAGAAAATAGGGCGAGGCCAAAAACTAAGTGGTCGCCTGTCACTCGGGTTGTTAGTGGGATTAACATCCAATCTTTGTTGCAAAAGAATTTCTAGGGCACAAGTGGTTGAAAAAATTTCATGCTTCAAATACCTTTGTGTCCTTTTCTGAATACTTGCCGATTTCCAGATTGTACAATGAAGATTGCAATGCAAAACAAAAGAGATACTAAGAGCATCTCCGTTAGGGATCCCCCTAAAAGGATTTTAAGTAGGGGAGATGAAAGATAATTCTTCCCTTAATTGTACTTTAGTGAAGGTAACACTATAATTAGGGGACTAATGAAACTAACTTGTGTGTATTGAGGTTCTAGTCCCACAAGGTGCAAACGGAATGTGGAAACAGACCCCCCCCCCCCCCATTCTAAAAGGGGAAAAGAGTCAATGAGCTTCACGACATATAGTTTATACATCTTTGAGTCTACTAAGAGGATATTCTTGTTGAGCAAGAGGTGGTGGTGATGGCAACAAACTACGTGTTCACCAACTCGTTAGGATTACAGGCGCAAAATGATACACCTCCTCACCTTCCCCATAAGGAAACTCAAGATTCTTTACTATTGGTTTCGAGTTGGTGGTGAAGCCACTTTTGCTATACATCATTTGATTTCTGAAATTACCCCTGCAAGACAAAGCACATTACAACCTATGCCACCGCTAGGTTACCAGGCACCGTGATCGACCTTGCAATAGCCATCAACATCCCACTCCCACTTCTCCATGCGTCGTCGGCTATGGTTTTATCCGCGCGCCGCCGGGTGGCCTCATCTCCCCTACGGCGCTGCCGCCCTCCCTCCCTCCCCATCTTCTCTCCTCACACTCTCGTGTACCACATCGCCATGTACTGTGAGGGTTGCGTGGATGTCGGGTGCCTCCGCCTTCGAGCGCATGGTCCTCTTCGAAGTCGT
The DNA here is from genome assembly GCA_007115705.1 of Dactylis glomerata. Classification (NCBI taxonomy): domain Eukaryota; kingdom Viridiplantae; phylum Streptophyta; class Magnoliopsida; order Poales; family Poaceae; genus Dactylis; species Dactylis glomerata. The sequence continues at coordinate 741,886 of QXEO01001033.1, read as the reverse complement.
CTTCTTCTCCAGCGCTAAGTCCACAACTGAACCTAGGGTTCTAGTGCAAGTCCTTGGGATCACCTCACAGCGGCACAAAGGAGGCAGCTTCTCAAGAACACTGGGACAATGAGGACCAAGAGAGGAAGGAGACCATGGAATAGCTGAGGTGCGACTGCGTGATCTCTCGTCCTTCTTTGTTCCTCCTCCCAAGGTATATCACAACAACTCAAATCCTTCACCCCCTACTGCGCTATCCTTACACCTCTTGATCCTTAATCCTTTCGTGGTCCATCTGTTTCGGTTAGTTTTTAGGAGAAAGAGGGGATACCAATTTAATTATCACTCGGCTCAGGCTCTACCTTTTTTAATGACAGTACATATGTGGGAAATGCTTTTAGATTATTAGATCTAAGTAAGGTGAACCCAAGAGTTGCGGATTTTCTTCAGATGGTGTGTACAAAATTCAGATTTTGATTGACCATGTCTCAACTTAATTATGTAGCTAGAGCTCTTGGATGCTTATAAGTAGGTTAACTAATTACAAGTTTGCTAATTTATGGGCGGGTCTTTTGTTTCTTGAAGTAATAATTCCCTAGGAAATCTTGAAGATGTGCCATTGTCAGTATTATTGGACAAAATGCTATGATATGTTTTGAAGATATCAAAGTTCTCATTGCAGAATTTCATGGTATGAATCTTGCTATATATGATAGTGATGTATGGGTTAGCAATTTCATGGATAAATACTCGAATGATTTAACAAATTTAGTATATTTTGCTCTTTTGCAGTCCGGGAGGGATCTAATTGTTCTAGGACATGTACACTACACTCTCAATCTCCACATTCACAGGGGCAAGAAATTCATGGTGTGCCATACAACCAAGTGGCCACTGCCTCCCCTGTCCCTGCGAGCTCGGACAACTTCCCCATTAATTTCTCAGGTCGAACAACTTCCCCATTAATTTTTCAGGTCGAGACGCCGCAACAGCCATGCTTGGATGGTTACCTCTGTCAAGTCGTTCTTGCTTCCTGCTTGATGACATATATCAAATGCCAAAAAATATGATGCATGCTGTAAAGTTAGAACCAACAACACATTTCCTCAGTTTTTAGCCTGGTATCGTAGCATACAATAGTAATGGACAATTACAGTGTGGTTTCTAGTAGCCTGATTGTTTAACACTAATTCATGTGGCTATTTGCCTTTTAATCCCTGAATCAGTACATACCACAAAATTGTTGGTGTTTGGAGGAGTTCTGTCTTGGTGTGAGAAACGGTGGACGGGGAGATTCTTATTCTAAATATAACTAGTCTTTCAATTTGTTTTTTTGCTTTACCATGGATTATGGCCGAGGATCTCCTGTTGATTGTAATGGCCTCAGGTAGTTCCATTTAGTCTTGCTTGGGTAGCCAATGTCTGACTTCTACTTGGGTATTTTACTATTGCTCTTCGTATCCACTCTTTTATTTGCCTTTGAAAATTCAATGAAAAAGCAACAATTGTTTCTGCTCAGATTAGACAAAAAAATTGTTAGGAAAATTATTGTGAAAACTCGAGGTTGTCTTGGTGTGTTTTGATATAATGGAGGCAATAGTCTAATGTATTGGTTCTGCCTATTGAGCTACCCGAAATTTTGGTTGACCACCAAATCTTTGCTCGCTGGACTACGCAAGTTATTTTGGTGTCTTGTGAAAGAGGCATTGAGGGGTTTGTATCATGATCTTATGTGAATCCTTAATCAATATTTTGATAATCATATGTCAATGGATACTCGTTTGGCTAGAAAAATGTTCAAAATTGGGGTATTAACATATATATAGATATACCTTATTATTTTTTATTCACTATAGAAATACTAGGATAGCAGCACTATCTCCAAAATTTGCGTGCTATTGTTCTTCTGTATACTTATGTTCTTTAAGAGATTAGGCCACTGGATGACAAAGCAGATGAAATTAAGATTGGAAGATTGGAAGAGCTTGCATATGCTTTGCGGAAGGTGATTGCGGTGCGGTGTTGATGTAGATGATCGATCAGTTGGGAACCCCAAGAGAAGGTATGATGAGCACACCAGCAAGTTTTCCCTCAGTAAGAAACCGAGGTTTATTGAAACAGTAGGAAAAAGCCAAACTTCAGAAGGTGATGCCTGCTAGCTTCGCGACAACTCCAGACAATTTATAAGGTGCCTCGTCCAGGGCTTTGCTTTGCACCAGCAGCAACATGGAACATGTACACAACATAACCAAGAACTTTGCTCCCAACTTACGATGAGGTTATCAATCTCACTGGTTTGCTGTAAACAAAGGATTGAGCGTATCGAGTGGAAAGCAATAGTAGTATGCGAGAAAGTAAACAGTGCGAGTAAAAGTAAACAGTGATAGCAATGTAAAGGAAATTGGACTGGGGTCCACAGTTCACTAGTGGTGTCTCTCCATAAGATAAATAACAACATGCTGGGTAAACAAATTACAGTTGGGCAATTGATAGAATAAAGATAACGTGCATATGTCACGAGGATCACTATGAGATTTACTCTGGGTATTACAACAAAATACATAGACCGCAATCCAACTGCACCTATGACTAATAATCCACTCGCGGGGATATCGTCCGAACACCCCTTGAGTATTAAATTGCAAACAACAGATAACTGCATTAAGTAAAGTGTGTAATGTAAACAAAACGAATGTCCTTGGACACAAGAATGTTGTTTTCTCCCTAGTGGCAACAGCACATCTACAACCTTAGAGGTTTCTGTCACTCCCCCAGATTAAATAGAGGCATGAACCCAACTATCAAGCATAAATACCTCCTCTTGGAGTCACTACTATCTACTTGGCCAAGATAGCTACTAACAACGGAGAGCATGCAAGATCATAAACAACATAGAGATAACTGATGGCGCGGTGATGATGGTGTCAGAAAACTTGTTGGCGTGTAGTTGATGAAGTAAATGACCGGCCAGTTGGAAACCCCAAGAGAAGGTTTGATGAATATAGCAGCAAGTTTTCCCTCAGTTATGAAACCAAGGTAGTCAATCCAGTAGGAAAAAGCCAAACGACTGAAGGTGATGCCCACTAGCTGCGTGACACTCCAACAAGGGCGCCGTTAACGATAACTTGTTAGCGCGTCTTCAACCAATAGCAACGTGGAACCTGCACATAACAGAACCAAATACTTTGTTCCCAACTTACGATGAGGTTGTCAATCTCACCGGTTTGCTTGAAACAAAGGAATGAGCGTATCGAGTGGAAAGTAATAGTAATATGCAAGTAAAGTAAACGGTGCGAGTAAAGTAAACATGTGATAGCAATATAATGGAAATAGGACCGGGGTCCATAGTTCACTAGTGGTGTCTCTCCTTAAGATAAAATAACACATGCTGGGTAAACAAATTACAGTTGGGCAATTGATAGAATAAAGACAACGTGCATATGTCGAGAGGATCACTATGAGATTTACTCTGGGCATTACAACAAGATACATAGACCGTCATCCAACTGCATCTATGACTAATAATCCACTTGTGGCGAATCAATCTAAGAACTCCACAAGTATTAAGTTGCGAACAACAGATAACTGCATTAAGCAAAGTGTGTAATGTAAACAAAGCATATGCCCTTGAGCATATGAATGTTGTTTTTTCCCTAGTGGCAACAGCACATCTACAACCTTAGAGGTTTCTGTCACTCCCCCAGATTAAATAGAGGCATGAACCCACTATCGAGCATAAATACCCCCTCTTGGAGTCACTAGCAACTACTCGGCCAAGATAGCTACTAACAACGGAGAGCATGCAAGAACATAAACAATATAGAGATAACATAAGATAATATTCAGCACATCAACTCAATCATAACACCAATATTCATCGGATCCCAACAAACACAACATGTAGAATTACATAAAGGTAGTCTCGATCATGTAAAGCAGCTCACGAGACCTAAACATGAAGCACATGGTGGAGAAGACAACCAACTAGCTACTGCTATGGACCCATAGTCCAAGGTAGACTACTCACTCATCGCGCCGGAGGCAAGCATGGCGATGAAGAAGACCTCCGGTGGTGATTCCCCTCTCCGGTAGGGTGCCGGGAAGAGCTTCTGGACCCTCCCGATCTCGGGTCGACGGCGGCGGCGGATCGCGATGTATTCTGGAAAAGTGATCGGGGATTTAGGTTTTTCCCGTCGGGGGGTCTTTATAGGCGAAGGGGTGGCGTCAGAAGTGGACCTGGCGGGGCTCACCACAGGGGGGCGTGGGCCAGCCCTAGGCCGCGCCCCCTGGTGGTGTGGCCCACCAGTGGCTCCTCTCCGTCTCCTCTTCGGTTCTCTGGAAGCTTCGGTAAATTTCTGGACATCTGGCTTTTGTTTCGTCCAATTCCGAGAATATTTCCTGTGTAACTTTTCTGAAACACAAAAACAGCAGAAAACAGGGAACTGACACTGTGGCATCTCGTTAATAAGTTAGTTCCAGAAAATGCATAAAAATGCCACGAAGTGTAACAAAACACTAAGCAAATGGTGTAAAAACAAGCATGGAGCATCAAAAATTATGGATACGTTGGAGACATATCAGCATCCCCAAGCTTAACTCCTGCTTGTCCTCGAGTAGGTAAGTGATAACAAAAGAATAATTTTTGAGGTGACATGCACCTACACAATCTTGATCAACTATGTAAGCGTTGTGCGCTGGGATCAAAAGAACTTAAAACATGGGCATGAAAGATATAATCTTGATAGAAGAAACTTAGCAACCATGTTATAACATGAAAATGAACACAAACAAAAGATCATGAAAATGAAACAATAAAAGTCAAACGTGTGTTCAAATCATAAGGAAAAATATACAAATGGTTTTCAGCTTGTCCTTCATGAGAGAGCAAAACATAAATGCATAGGACACCTTCAAGTTTAAGAGGGCGACTAGATACAAATAATTTGAGAACAAGTGAAACCAATGTCATGAATCAATCAATGAAAACTTTGGGACAATGCACATTATACTTAGAATGACAACTATGCTCTCTTAGACGTTGCATAAAGGTAGAAGGTGGTGACTCAACATAAAAGTAAAAGAAAGGCCCTTCGCGGAGGGAAGCAGTGATTAAACATGTGCTAGAGCTTTTCATTTGTAAAACAGAGATAAAAATTTGGTTTTGAGAGGTGGTTGTTTCATGTCAACGACTGGCAATGGGGTCTTACTATCTTCCATAATAAACAAGTGAGAGCGGTTCCGAGTTCTTTGAAAAATTGGCACATTGGTGCTCTTTTATAAAGCTTTGGCACTCCTCCCCACCTTTTTCCTTTCTCAAACCATGGCTAACCGATTCCATCAGGTGCCCACCAACATTCACATACCATGGAGGAGTGCCTTTTTTTTCTTTTTTAGAATTAGATTGCAATGGTCTGACCAGCTCTCATGCAAAATTAATGACAAGCAGATGAAGCTGCCTAGTCGAGGGTACTTAATTTAATATGGAAGATAGCAATTCCGACCACTACGTCCCCATGAGCTAAAAACAGTGGCACAAAACGAGAAGTAGTTGAAAGTTTTGAAAGGTAGCACATGAAAATTTACTTAAAATAGCTTACAAATACCATGCATAGGAATTTATAGTGGACACAATGGCACAACTTGGTTTTTAGGAGTTGGATGCACGAGTAGAGCTCATACTCAGTACAAAATGAGGGCTAGCAAAAGACTGGGAGCGACCAACTAAGAGAGCAATAACGGCCATAATCATGCATAGCGATAAAGCGACATTAAAAGAAGCATAAGATGGCATCAAAAGTCAAAAACTAAATGATCATAGAGGCTTATGGCGACTTGTATGAGTCAAACATGTGTGAGCATGCGCCAAGTCAACCCAAATAAAGCATCAAAGGAGAAAACCAAAATAATGCTTCCAAATAATTAAAACAACGCATGATTTTTTCAAAGGCTCATTAAGCAATCTCAGTCATTTGAGACAAGTCATGCTACAGCAAAACCACTAAGCATGCTATCAAAAAGACATCAAGCACGACATGCAAAAGCCTAGGCCGCAGTCTACACAAGCTCCTTCTTGTACCACTTTTTTGCATAAAGCTTTTTCTCTTTTCTAACACCATTCGAACTTTTTATAAACAACTCTTTTGATGAAAACCAACATGGACCAGAGGTCAAAATACACCTTGATGCAAATATATAACAAGATTTAAACACAAATCAAGGCGAAAATTGAAAACTAAACGCAGTTCTAGAAAAAGAGAACACTCGTTGAAACGGTAAGAGTGAAAAACGGAGTGTTCTTGGCAAATGAAAAGCAAGGCAACTTCTCCAAAAGGAATTTATTGGGGTCCAACCATTTATTGCAGCAAACAAAACTAAAGAAAACTAAAAACTAAAAACAACTGATGCTCCAAGAAAAACGCATAATGCATGAAGCAATAAAAATATAGTGTGTTGAAAGGTGACCTGATTTTTACCGATGAAGATGGGGTGCCTCGGGGGCATCCCCAAGCTTTGACGCTTGTACCTCTTGGATATTTCTTGGGGTGCGTGGGCATCCCTAAGCTTGAGCTTTTGTCCATTCTTCAACTCATCTCATCATTCTCCAATCCCTACACTTGAAAACTTCCTTCATACAAAACTAAACACAATTCTATTAGCAACATTAGTGTAAGCGTAACATTGAATCAACCCTTTTTGCTTCAGGTTTTAACTCAAAACCACCATATATAAAGCATATAATACTGTAGCAACTTCCCCAAAAGTTCCATGATCAAAAGAACTAAAAAAGAAAGCGATAAAGCGACAAACATAAATATTGGCAGAAATCTGTCAAAACAGAACAGCTGACAAAGGTCGAATTTTTATAGGGTTTTCTGTTGCTCAAATCAAAAAGTGTTAAACTAATGAAAGTTTGGATATAACCTGGGGCATATGCACAAGAAATCTCAGGTCCAAAAGATATACAGAGAATTTTCACGAATTTTTACGGTGCAGCACCGAAAACAGTTTTAGGACAGCAACATCCCCAAATCTTACCTCACTCAAATTAGAGGCTTCTTTTGGCACAAAAACGAAATAAAAAGGACAAGGAGCGGTTATTACAGTAGTAATAACTTCCAAGACTCAAATAAAAGAAAAATAGCTGAATATAAAAACATTGGGTTATCTCCCAAGAGTGCTTTTCTTTAACGCCTTTGAGCTAGGCGCAGAAAATGCGAATCAAGTAATATCAAGTGATGAAGCATCAAGCTCATAATTTGCTCTAAGAATAGAGTCAAAAAGCAATTTCTTTCTCTTTCTAGGGAAGTGTTCCATACCTTTCTTGAGTGGAAATTGATATTTGATGGTGCCTTCCCTCATATCAATGATGGCACCTATAGTTCGAAGAAAGGGTCTTCCCAAAATAATAGAACATGAAGCATTGCATTCAACATCCATGACAAGAAAATCAACAGGAACAAGGTTATTGTTAACCATAATAAGAACATCATTAATCCTTCCCAAAGTTTTCTTCTTAGCAACATCAGCAATAGGAACATCATAATAACATTTTTCAAGCAGTGGTAAATCAAGCATATCATAAATCTTTCTAAGCATGATAGAAATACTAGCACCTAGATCACATAAAGCATGGCAATCAAAACCATTAACATGCATATCAATTATGGGTTCCCAACCATCTTCTAACTTCTTGGGAATAGAAGCTTTTTGCTTCAACTTTTCATCCCTAATTTTCATGAGAGCATTGGTAATATGCTTAGTAAAAGCAACATTTAAAGAACTGGCATTGGGAGTCAAAGCAAGCTTTTGCAAGAACAAAATAACTTCAGATATATTGCAGCCATCAACATTAAAATCATTAAAGGAAATAGAGCTATCATCTCCTACACTCCAAAAAATTTTAGCACTCTTTTGAGAAAAAGTTTTAGCAGTTTTGAGCTTTTTAACTCTAGGAGTAGGAGTTTTCTCTACACCAATCAAAGTAAGAGGATTGCTAGCATTAGGAACAACATCATTAGATGTAGTAATGGTACATACCTTCATCTTTCTAGCCATCTCATCTTCTCTTTCCCACCTGGCATGCAATTCTGCTAGCATCCTAACATTTTCATCAATTCTAACTTGGATAGCATTAGCAGTGGCAAAAACATTGTTCTCTTTCACCTCATTAGGCAACACTTTTAATTTTAGAAGTTCAACATCATGAGCAAGGCTATCAACTTTAGAAGCAAGAATATCAATTTTGCCTAACTTTTCCTCAACAGACTTGTTAAAAGCATTTTGCTTACCGATGAAGTCCTTGAGCATAACCTCAAGCTCGGAGGGCGCGGCCCTAGTGTTGTTGGAGGAATTACCATAAGAGTTACCATAACTATTAACATTGGTAGAAGGATACGGCCTATAATTGTTACTAGCAAAATTGTTACTATAAGCATTGTTGTTGAAATTATTATTTCTAATGAAGTTTACATCAACATGCTCTTCTTGAGCAACCAAAGAGGCCAAAGGAACATTATTAGGATCTACATGAGTCCTATCATTAGAAAGCATAAGCATAATAGCATCAATCTTATCACTCAAGGAAGAGGTTTCCTCAACAGAATTTACCTTCTTACCTTGCGGAGCTCTCTCGGTGTGCCATTCAGAGTAATTTACCATCATATTGTCGAGAAGCTTTGTTGCGGCGCCCAAGGTAAGGGACATAAAAGTGCATCCAGCAGCTGAATCCAATAGGTTCCTTGAAGAAAAATTCAGTCCTGCATAAAAAGTTTGAACAATCATCCAAGTAGTCAGTCCATGAGTGGGGCAATTCTTTATCATAGATTTCATTCTTTCCCAAGCTTGAGCAACATGTTCATTATCAAACTGACTAAACTTCATAATATTGCTACGCAAAGCTATGATCTTAGCAGGCGGATAATATCTACCAATAAAAGCATCCTTACACTTAGCCCATGAATTAATACTATTTTTAGGCAAAGAAAGCAACCAATCCTTAGCTTTTCCTCTCAAAGAAAAAGGAAACAACTTAAGCTTAATAATATCACCATCAACATTCTCATACTTTTGCATCTCACATAGCTCAACAAAATTGTTGAGATGAGCTGCAGCATCATCAGTACTAGCACCAGAAAATTACTCTTTCATAACAAGGTTCAACAAAGCAGGCTTAATCTCATAAAAATTTGCAGCAGGAGCAGGTGGCGCAATAGGAGTGCAGATAAAATCACTATTATTCGTGCTAGTAAAGTCACACAACTTGGTGTTTTTAGGAGTAGCCATTCTAGCAAAACTAAAAGCAAACAAGTAAAAACAACTATAAAGGATACTAATTTTTGTGTGTTTTTGATAAAACGATGCAAGTAAAAGCAAAACTTAAAACAAAGTAAAAGATGTGCGTGCGAAACTCCCCTTGCAGAAGTCTTCTTTTTCCCTGGCAATGGCGCCAGAAAACTTGTTGATGGCGCGGTGATGATGGTGCCAGAAAACTTGTTGGCGTGTAGTTGATGAAGTAAATGACCGGCCAGTTGGAAACCCCAAGAGAAGGTTTGATGAATATAGCAGTGAGTTTTCCCTCAGTTATGAAACCAAGGTAGTCAATCCAGTAGGAAAAAGCCAAACGACTGAAGGTGATGCCCACTAGCTGCGTGACACTCCAACAAGGGTGCTGTTAATGATAACTTGTTAGCGCGTCTTCAACCAGTAGCAACGTGGAACCTGCACACAACACAACTAAATACTTTGTTCCCAACTTACGATGAGGTTGTCAATCTCACCGGTTTGCTTGAAACAAAGGAATGAGCGTATCGAGTAGAAAGTAATAGTAATATGCAAGTAAAGTAAACGGTGCGAGTAAAGTAAACATGTGATAGCAATATAATGGAAATAGGACTGGGGTCCACAGTTCACTAGTGGTGTCTCTCCATAATATAAAATAACACATGCTGGGTAAACAAACTATAGTTGGGCAATTGATAGAATAAAGACAACGTGCATATGTCGAGAGGATCACTATGAGATTTACTCTGGGCATTACAACAAGATACATGGACCGTCATCCAACTGCATCTATGACTAATAATCCACTTGTGGCGAATCAATCTGAGAACTCCACAAGTATAAAGTTGCGAACAACAGATAACTACATTAAGCAAAGTGTGTAATGTAAACAAAGCATATGCCCTTGAGCATATGAATGTTGTTTTCTCCCTAGTGGCAACATCACATCTACAACCTTAGAGGTTTCTGTCACTCCCCCAGATTAAATAGAGGTATGAACCCACTATCGAGCATAAATACCCCCTCTTGGAGTCACTAGCAACTACTCGGCCAAGATAGCTACTAACAACGGAGAGCATGCAAGATCATAAACAACATAGAGATAACATAAGATAATATTCAGCACATCAACTCAATCATAACACCAATATTCATCGGATCCCAACAAACACAACATGTAGAATTACATAAAGGTAGTCTCGATCATGTAAAGCAGCTCACGAGACCTAAACATGAAGCACATGGTGGAGAAGACAACCAACTAGCTACTGCTATGGACCCATAGTCCAAGGTAGACTACTCACTCATCGCATCGGAGGCAAGGCGATTCCCCTCTCCGGAAGGGTGCGGGAAGAGCTTCTGGACCCTCCCGATCTCGGGTCGACGGCGGTGGCGGATCGCGATGTATTCTGGAAAAGTGATCGGGGATTTAGGTTTTTCCCGTCGGGGGGTCTTTATAGGCGAAGGGGCGGCATCAGAAGTGGACCTGGTGGGGCTCACCATAGGGGGCGTAGGCCAGCCCTAGGCCGCGCCCCCTGGTGGTGTGGCCCACCCGTGGCTCCTCTCCGTCTCCTCTTCGGTTCTCTGGAAGCTTCAGGAAATTTCTGGATATCTGGCTTTTGTTTCGTCCAATTCCGAGAATATTTCTTGTGTAACTTTTCTGAAACACAAAAACAGCAGAAAACAGGGAACTGGCACTGTGGCATCTCGTTAATAGGTTAGTTCCGGAAAATGCATGAAAATGCTACGAAGTGTAACGAAACACTAAGTAAATGGTGTAAAAACAAGCATGGAGCATCAAAAATTATGGATATGTTGGAGACGTATCAATAACATAAGATAATATTCAGCACATCAACTTAACATAACACCAATATTCATCGGATCCCAACAAACACAACATGTAGAATTACATAAAGATGATCTCGATCATGTAAGACACCTCACGAGATCTAAACATGAAGTACATGGTGGAGAAGACAACCATCTAGCTACTGCTATGGACCCATAGTCCAAGATAGACTACTCACTCATCGCGCCGAAGGCAAGCATGGCGATGAAGAAGACCTCCGATGGCGATTCTCCTCTCCGGCAGGGTGCCGGGAAGAGCTTCTGGACCCTCCCAATCTCGGGTCGACGACGGCGGCGAATCGCGATGTGTTTCTGGAAAATTGATCCGGTCTTTAGGTTTTTCCCGTCGGGGGGTCTTTATAGGCGAAGGGGCAGCGTCAGAGGTGGACCAGGGTGGCCTCACTCATAGGGGGCATGGGCCAGGGGCTAGCCGCACCGCCCTATGGTGTGGCCAGCCCGTGGCCCCCCTCCGTCTCCTCTTCAGACTTCTGGAAGCTTCGGTAAATATTAGGAGGTTCGGCTTTTGTTTCGTCCAATTCCGAAAATATTTCTTGTGTAACTTTTCTAAAACACAAAAATAGCAGAAAACAGGGAACTGGCACTGTGGCATCTTTTAATAGGTTAGTTCCGGAAAATGCATAAAAACGCAACGAAGTGTAACAAAACACTAAGCAAATGGTGTAAGAACAAGCATGGAGCATCAAAAATTATAGATACGTTTGAGACGTATCAAGCATCCCCAAGCTTAACTCCTGCTCGTCCTCGAGTACGTAAGTGATAACAAAAGAATAATTTTTGAGGTGATATGCACCAATACAATCTTGATCATCTATGTAAGCATTGAGTGCTGGTATCAAAAGAACTTAAAACATGGGCATGAAAGACATAATCTTGATAGAAGAAACTTAGCAACCATGTTATAACATGAAAAAGAACACAAACGAAAGATCATGAAAAATGAAACAATGAAAGTCAAACGAGTGTTCAAATCATATGGAAAAAAATAACAAATAGTTTTTAGCTTGTCCTTCATGGAATAGCAAAACATAAATGCATAGGACACCTTCAAGTTTAAGAGGGCGATTAGATACAAATAATTTAAGAACAAGTGAAACCAAAATCATGAATCAATCAATGATAAACTTTAGGACTATGCACATTAAACTCAGAATGACAACTATGCTCTCTTAGACAGTGCATAAAGGTAGAAGGTGGAGACTAAACATAAAAGTAAAAGAAAGGCCCTTCGCAGAGAGAAACAGTGATTAAACATGTGCTAGAGCTTTTCATTTGTAAAACAGAGAAATGAAAATTGGGTTTTGAGAGGTGGTTGTCTTTGTCAATGATTGGCAATGGGGTTCTTACTATCTTCCATATAAAAAATGAAGCAAGTTTTAGAGAGAGATTGACACTTTTGTGCTCTTTTATAAAGCTTGGCACTCCTCCCCACCTTTTTTCCTTTCTCAAACCATGGCTAACCGATTCCATCGGGTGCCCACCAACATTCACATATCATGGAGGAGTGCCATTTTTCTTTTCTTTTTTCCTTTTTTTTCTTTTTGGAATAAACAATATGGAAGATAACAAATCCGACCACTATGTCCCCATGAGCTAAAAACAGTGTCACAAAACGAGAAGTATTTTGAATGTTTTTTTGAAAGGTAGTACATGAAAATTTACTTGGAATGGCTTGCAAATACCATGCATAGGAATTTATAGTGGACTCATCGGAATAACTTGGTTTTTGGGAGTTGGATGCACGAGTAGAGCTTATACTCAGTACAAAATGAGGGCTAGCAAAAGACTGGGAGCGACCAACTAAGAGAGCAATAACGGCCATAATCATGCATAGCGACAAAACATCATTAAGAGAAGCATAAAATGGCATCAAAAGTTAAAAACTAAATGATCATAAAGGCTTATGGCGACTTTGTATGAGTCAAACATGTTGTAAGCATGCGCCAAGTCAACCCAAATAAAGCATCAAGGAGAAAACCAAAATAATGCTTCCAAATAATAAAAACAACGCATGATTTTTTCAAAGGCTCATTAAGCAATCTCAGTCATTTGAGACAAGTCATACTACAGCAAAAATCACTAAGCATACTATCAAAACGACATCAAACACGACATTCAAAAATCTAAGCCACAGTCTAAACAAGCTCCTTTTTGTACCACTTTTTTTGCATGAAAATATTTCTCTTTTCCAACACCATTCAAACCTTTTTGAAACAACTCTTTTGATGAAAACCAACATGGAACAGAGGTCAAAATACACCTTGATATAAAGATAAAACAAGATCTGAACAAAAATTAAGGCAAAAAAATGAAAGCTAAACGCAGTTCTAGAAAAAGAGAACACTCGTTGAACGATAAGAGTGAAAAACGGAGTGTTCTTGGCAAATGAAAAGCAAGTAATCTTCTCCAAAAGAAATTTGTTGGGGTCCAACCATTTATTGCAGCAAACAAAACAAAACTAAACTAAAAACTAAAGTAAATACGCTCCAAGAAAAACGCATAGTGCATGAAGCAATAAAAATATAGTATGTTGAAAGGTGACCTGATTTTTGCCGATGAAGAAGGGGTTCCTCGGGGGCATCCCCAAGCTTTGACGCTTGTACCTCTTGGATATTTCTTGGGGTGCGTGGGCATCCCCAAGCTTGAGCTTTTGTCCATTCTTCAACTCATCTCATCATTCTCCAATCCCTACACTTGAAAACTTCCTTCATACAAAACTCAACACAATTCTATTAGCAACATTAGTGTAAGCATAATAATGAATCAACCCTTTTTGGTTCAGATTTTAATTCAAAACCACCACATATAAAGCATATACTACTGTAGCAACTTCCCCAAAAGTTCCGTGATCAAAAGAACTCAAAAAGAAAGCGATCGAGAGGCAAACACAAATAGTGGCAGAAATCTGTCAAAACAGAACAGCTGATAAAGGTCGATTTTTTCGAGGGTTTTCTGTTGCTCAAATCAAAAAGTGTAAAACTAATGAAAGTTTGGATATAACCTGGGGCATATGCACAAGAAATCGCAGGTCAAAAAGATATTCTGAGAATTTTCACGAATTTTTAGTGTGCAGCCCCGAAATCTGTTTCAGGACAGCAACTTCCCCAAATCTTACCTCACTCAAATTAGAGGTTTCTCTTGGCACAACAACGAAATAAAAAGGATAAGGAGAGGTTATTACAGTAGTAATAACTTCCAAGACTCAAATAACAGAAAAAGAACTGAAAAGAAAACAATGGGTTATCTCCCAAGAGTGCTTTTCTTTAACGCCTTTGAGCTAGGCGCAGAAAGTGCGAATCAAGTATTTTCGAAAGAGGCATTAAGATCAACGGTTTCCTCAAGATCACCACTTACCACACTAAGCACTTTAGAAGTTCCCGAAGATGATTCAACCTGCAAGTCACTCTTAGTTGAACTAAAAGTTTTACCAATCTTAAAAACATGCTGCGGTTTAGGCACAGACACCTTGGGAACATACATAAATTTTTGCTCTTTTCCAATGAAAACTTTCTCCTTCTTAAACTTAAGAGAAGAGAAAATTGAACTCAAAGTTTCCATAGATTCCTCTAGTTTACTAATCCTAAGGTTTTGACTATCAATAGTGCTAGCCTCTAAAGCGGTGATTCTCTTACCGATGCTTTCTATTGATTCATTAACCTAGCTAGCGTTATCAAGGATATTTGGCAAAAAAATTTCTAAAGAGCCTAGTTTTTCTATAACTTCCTCCAAAGTAATTTCATTTTTAACAACATGGATAGGTGGTACTCCCACTAAACTTTCTATTAAAGTGCATGCTTCAAGAGCGGGAGTACCCAGAAAATTACCTCCTGCAAGAGTATCAAGAACGTACCTATTCCAACTAGATATACCAACATAAAAATTTCTAAGGAGGATCATGGTAGAATGCTTCTTCGTATACCTATGATGAGAATTGCTAATAGGGTACCAAGCATCTTTTAAGCTCTCTCCCCCTTGTTGCTTAAAAGTATGAACTTCAACTTCAGGATTACTCATTCTAACAAAACTAAAGCAAGTAGATAAAAGCAACTATAAAGGAAACTAATTTTTTTGTGTTTTTGATAAAACAATGCAAGCAAAAAATAAAGTAAAGCAAAACAATAAACAAAGTAAAGGATGTGCGTGCGAAACTCCCCTCGCAGAAATCTTCTTTTTCCCCAGCAACGGCGCCAGAAAATAGCTTGATTGCGGTGCGGTGTTGATGTAGATGACCGACCAGTTGGGAACTCCAAGAGAAGGTATGATGAGCACAGCAACAAGTTTTCCCTCAGTAAGAAACCGAGGTTTATCGAACCAGTAGGAAAAAGCCAAACTTCAGAAGGTGATGCCTGCTAGCTTCACGACAGCTCCGGACAATTTATAAGGCGTCTCGTTCAGGGCTTTGCTTTGTACCAGTAGCAACGTGGAACCTGCACACAACACAACCAAGAACTTTGCTCCCAACTTACGATGAGGTTGTCAATCTCACCGGTTTGCTGTAAACAAAGGATTCAGCGTATCGAGTGGAAAGCAATAGTAGTATGCGAGAAAGTAAATAGTGCGAGTAAAAGAAAACAGTGATAGCAATGTAAAGTAAATTGGACCGGGGTCCACAGTTCACTAGTGGTGTCTCTCCATAAGATAAATAACAACATGCTGGGTAAACAAATTACAGTTGGGCAATTGATAGAATAAAGATAACATGCATATGTCATGAGGATCATTATGAGATTTACTCTGGGCATTACAACAAAATACATAGACCGCCATCCAACTGCATCTATGACTAATAATCCACTCGCGGGGATATCGTCCGAACACCCCTCGAGTATTAAGGTGCGAACAATAGATAACTGCATTATACATGGTGTGTAATGTAAACAAAACAAATGTCCTTGGACACAAGAATGTTGTTTTCTCCCTAGTGGCAACAGCACATCTACAACCTTAGAGGTATCTGTCACTCCCCCAGATTAAATAGAGGCATGAACCCAACTATCGAGCATAAATACTCCCTCTTGGAGTTATGATGACCCACAAGTATAGGGGATCGCAACAGTCTTCGAGGGAAGTATTACCCAAATTTATTGATTCGACACAAGGGGAGCCAAAGAATATATGTAAGCCTTAACAGATGAGTTGTCAATTCACCTGCACCTGGAAATAGTCTCACTCGCAGCGGTTTATCAGTAGCAACAGTTTTATAGCAGTGACAGTAGGAAAACAGTAACAGCAGTAGTAAAATAGCAGCAGTAGAAGTAACGGTTGTAAACAGTAGGAACAAATACTGTAGGCATAGGGATGGATAACGGGCGTTGCATGGATAAGATAATTCATGAAATCAATGAGATACGGGCATTGCAGATAAATAATGATAAAGCATCCTAGTACAAACAATCATAGGCATGTGTTCCGTATATAGTCATACGTGCTCACAAGGAGAAACTTGCACGACATCTTTTGTCCTACCAGCCTGTTGCAGCAGGGCCTCAAGGGAAACTACTGGTAATTAAGGTACTCCTTTTAATAAAGTACCGGAGCAAAGCATTAGCACTCGGTGAACACATGTGATCCTCACATCATAGCCATCCCCTCCGGTTATCCCAATTTCTGTCACTTTGGGGCCTCGGGTTCCGGACAACAATATGTGTATACAACTTGTAGGTAAGATCATAAACAACAAGTATCATCATAGAAATAATAACACGTTCAGATCTGAAATCATGGCACTCGGGCCCAAAGTGACAAGCATTAAGCATAACAAGTTGCAACAATGTCATAGGCACTAAATAAAGATACTAGGCACTATGCCCTATCAATCTCATATCAAATTACATGAACAATCTCATCCAATCCCTACCATCCCCTCACCTACAGCGGGGGAATTACTCACACATGGATGGGGAAGTCATGGATGGTCGATGGAGGAGCGTCGATGGTGATGGTGATGAAGATCTCCTCCGAATCCCCGTCCCGGCAGGGTGCCAGAACGGAGTTTCCTGGTTCCGAATCGCGGTTTTTGATGGCGGCGGCGCAGCGGAAGTCTATCTGGGAAAAAACGTCGTCCCCCGATCTTAAGTCGTCAGGGGGATATGTACGCGAGAGGGGAGGTCGAGAGGAGGCCTGGGGCCACCTCACACAGGGGTGGCGCGGCCAGGGCTGGGCCGCGCCACCACCTTGTGACAATGGCTCGAGTCACTTCTCCCTCCGGTCTTCTGGCTCCGTGGGTCTTCTGGTGAAATATGATTTTTGGTGATTTTCCCGAATTTTTACTGGAAGTTGAATTTCTGCACAAAAACGAGACACCAGAGCAATTCTGCTGAAAACAGCGTCAGTCCGTGTTAGTTGTATTCAAAACACACAAATTAGAGGAGAAACAATAGCAAAAGTGTTCGGGAAAGTAGATACGTTTTGGACGTATCAAGTTACTAGCATCTACTCGGCCAAGATAGCTACTAGCAACAGAAAGCATGCAAGATCATAAACAACATAGGGATAACATAAGATATATAATCAACTTTTATACATGGACATGATCTCTAATATGCACATCTACCTTTTACCTTTTCTGCCTAATATTACATTAAGTAGAGATTTTTTACTACTACTGCATGTGGAGAATGCAGTGATTCGAAGCAATTATAAGAAAGGTTGTCATGATTCTGCTATTGGGGTTTCAATTTCTGTTGTAACATCATGCAAGTTTCGCGAATGTATTGGTTGTTGATTCACATGATTTAAGTGATAAACAGAGAAACACCAACTTTTTTTGTGAATAGAGAAACACTAACTTGCTCGTTATTCAGTTGGAAAGTAAGTTTTCATAAATTCGGTTTGTTGGATTACAAATTGATTTTCCTTGTTTGAGGATTTACTGATTGAAAGGTGTGTACTGAATTACCACGTGCTTTTAAATATTCCTTTTTTAATATTCTTTTGATCATTAGGATTCATAGAAACATTAACTTGCTCATTTTCATGAGGTTGTTTCAACTAGAAAATAAGTTCTCATAACTTTGGTTTGTTGGATTGCAAATTGATTTCCTTGTTTTGAGGATTTACCGATTAAAAGGTATGTAAGCAATTACCTCTTGCTTTTCAGTATTCTTTTGATCATTAGGGATTCAAAGCTGTGCAATCCAAGCACCAAATGAAGGTGTGGATTTTTTTTTTTGCGGGGGATGAAGGTGTGGAATTGGTCATGGTGATTTTTGTTTGGTGGGTCGAGAATTGTATGGCGTGAGCTATATGCCAGGGGACGGAGGACGTGAACTATTGTGGCTTGTCATACAATAGTTGAGAACTCTAGATGAGTAAAGGCAAAAGTTTGGCAAAATGAATATATAATATTCTCTGACAACTCCTTTGCCAAGTTACCAAAAGGTTAGACATTTCCCATAAGAAAATCATCAGTGTACAGGGAGCTTGTCTGTTTGAATAAACAGCCAGAGTTATGGATCTCAAAATAACTAGAGTGCTGCCCATTTCTTTCTTCTTTACATGTTCTCTCAATGAACTTGTAATGATATAATGAACTTGTAATGATATGGGATATGGCACAATTGACATGGCAGTTCATAGTTGTAAAAGTGGCATGTTGTGAATCTAAAATTTTACAACGATTTTTCAAAGACGAGTAAATATTTCTTATCTCCAACTTCTCCAGTTTATCAGATGTATGAATGCATGTAACTTATGTTCCGAGGAAAATGCATGTAACATATCTTTAATAAAAAACAAATTCTATGTTAGGATTGTTTTAATTGCAAAGAACTGAGAGCTGTGTGACCAAGGTTTCAAAAAAAAAAAAACGATGTGACCATCTTTTGGTCCATGCATGGAGCATACTGTATTTGTGTCTGCCCTCCATTGCAGCTTAATGGACAGGTCACTATGTACTTTGAGAAAGATTGAGGAACACAGATTCTGTGTCAAAATTGGCTATGCTATTGGTATATATTAATATCTGTTAACTTTGTATAATTTATTTTCTAAAGAAACTTTTATTCTTGGTAATCACCCGATTAAAGGTCTGTCATAGGTCATAACCCATTGGAAAAGACGGAGCATGACAGATTGACAGTTAGAGTCTAAGACGACAAAGGTGGACACAAAACACTGTTAGAAAAATGATTATATTACGTAGGATATGGATTACCACGGCAGGGTTTAGAAGCTGAATAATTAACGCATATATTTCACTCAAATAAGCCGTAGCAACGCACGGGTATTCAAGTATTTAATTACAGTACTAAAATTAGGATGAAATAGAAGTTGAAAGGAGAGAGATGGTGACCTACATCTGGATAGGATCGCGTGGAATGCCAAAATTTGCCCAAAAAGTCCAGCCGGGATCTTCATCCACCGCATATGGCCGAACAGGAAAGGAAACACAAGAAAATCTCTGCTCTCCTCCTTGTCTGGCAGCACGCTGGAAATCCCAGGCCACATATTCTCCTTCTCCTCCCGGCGTTCGTCCCGCGAAGCAACAGCCACCGATCCTTCCGAGCTCCTTTTGTCCGCTTCCCGCCGCGCGTGAGGCCTCCACGCATCCCCCACTCTCTCGCCGGATTCTTTCCTCCTTCGCGCGCGCTCCCCACCACCACCTCCACCACCACTCCATCCCCATCAGAGAGAGGTCCGTACTACGAGAGGAGGAGGAGGAGGGCCGGCCGGCCGGCTACACGCAGCACCGTCCATGGACGCCGCCGCCGCGGCCCCGGTGGCCCCCGGGAACGGGCGGCTCGGTCGGCCGCGGGCGCCTCGGGTGGGGCTGGGCGCTGCAGGAGCGACGGCGGCAGTGGCGGCGGGGGAGGGGCCGTCGTGCCTCTACGTGGGGCCCATCGAGACGGCCAGCCAGGAGAGGCTCGAGGCGCTCTACCGCCAGGTCCAGTTCCGCTCCTGTTCTTGCTCCCGTTCCATCAGATTATCCACTGGTTTGCTACTGGTGACTGCCACTACAGCTAGGATATGTAAAGCTGGATGCTTTGTGTGCAAATAGGAGTTACCCACCACTGCGCACTTTGATTGATATATTGGTCACCATGTTTTCTAGTGGTAACTGATTACAAGTTGACGTATTTTTCCTGATTAACATCCAATATCCATACGACATCATCATAATTTTTTGCTGTAGTGAACATGGCTGTCTTCTATATGTTTGAGGCTTTGAACCAATTCATCACTATGTCTCCTTGTATAACCCTCAACCTTTCATGACAGGCCAGGGATTCGTACTACAGTGGCCAGCCTCTGATTGTTGACGACATGTTTGACAAAGTCGAGGTAAACAGCACAAGCCTATATCCATCTCTGCACACACCAGCCACCATTCAATTTCCTAACGAATTACGCTTCCTTCCTTGTCAGCTGAAGCTCCGGGTCTACGGCTCCCCCTCAGTTGTAAAATACCCCCGGTGCAGCCTCAAGCGGCAGTCGGCATACGCGGACGCCGAGGTAACCTTATTCGGAATATTACCCTCAGTCTCTCACAAACTTAATCCATTTTCATTTCGACATACAGACTCACGGTTCGGTGTTCTGATTGGCATTTGGGTATAGGGCAGGAGGACAACTCGTTGATTATGGCACTATCGAGCATCTGGATGCTGCTGCTCCTGTTTGGCACCTCGGCGTTGTTGGTTCCAACCTTCCACACTCTGAGCCGGACGTTCGGGGACGTGTTCGGAACTAGGTTTCTCCTGTACGGTGCTAAGTCGCTTGACGGGATAACGAGGGTCAACGACATGGTTTTGATCGGATTGGGCTATCTTATTGGCTATCCGATTGCATCTGCGTCAGGTAAGACAGTTCTTAAGTAGACATTCTTCCGTGTTCAGTCAGTCTGAAGTTTTTTTTTTGTTGTTGTTGTTGAAACAAGTCTGAAGTTTTGTTAGCCACACATCGTAAATCATTTTGTTGTTGTCTCAGTTGGTGCACTGCAAGGCTTGTTGACGAACAATGTGGTTGCGCTAAAAGGCTCTTGCCCAAATTGTGGTGAGCAGGTCAGGCTCACTCCTAGCAGTAGCCCAACATGGCTCTTTTTTAACGTTAAATTGTCTTGTGCATCATTTTTTTCATCTGACTAATTAAAGCATGTTCCTGCTAGGTCTTTGCATTCGTTAAGACAGATAAATCCATTAAAGCACCCCACAAGGCAGAATGCCATGTCTGCGAGTGCCCTTTGGAGTACCGTACTAAAATCGAGGTATGTGCAATATCTGTAATTTTCATACAGCTTTTGCTGTACCAAAATTTACAGTTTTAACAAAAAAAACTAACTGGAATTTGGTTTATGTTGGTAATTACCAATGGCATGAAAACATCAATGTGTTTATTAAATAAAAGTATGTTCTTGCTAAATCTACTTTAAAAAATCTGAAATTGTAACAAACTCTACTATCCATTTTCTCTACTCTCCATTTCTCACTAATAGAGTGATAGCTAAGCATGTTCTGGCCCTCCCATGTGCCATATTTGACATGCAAAATCAATACAGTATCACGTCACACATACTTGAATGAAAATTTCAATAGGGAATGGGCCTAAATTCAGTTTTTCAAAGTTTTCATCAAACTTGCTATTTCACAGCATATCACGTCTTACCTTTTTGACATTGCTCCTTAGAGATCTCTGTCTGGACCTAGAAGAAGCTGGGTTTATGGCCGGGTTTACATGGCGAAGCAAGGGCATCCCAGGAAACGAAGATGGATAAAAGACTAGAGATGCATTGCTAGTTGTCAAAGAAATAGATTCATATCTATCTTGTTCTTATTGGCTGAAAGCCTGAAATCTTATCACTCTGAAGTGCTTATTTTGTCTTGTCCATTGATCAAACAAAGCATTTCGTAAAACAGTGCATTCTTTCTATAGATATCCAAACTCTGCAAATGAATACTTGATAAAATTGATGGAGCACTATTAATATTTGTCTCCTTGTAAATATCTGCTCAGTTAGGATGTCACTCTTCTAATTGATTTGAAGAGTATGGAAAATGTTTAATTATGCTTTCTATCCTAGAGAATGATCTTCATTCTGATGCAGTCAGTCTTGTCGAGTCTTAGCCTGACTCTTCATTTTTCCGATAGTCAAAAAGGGGCGCGGGGGGATCTCCCAACCTGAATTGTATTCACTTTCTGTCTACTAAATGGTTCCCCAGGAATGTTATATAGGACACTGATGCGAGAGTAAAAGGGTGGTATCAAATCTACTAAGTTAAACACTAGACAAGCTATATATTTGTATAATGACAATATCGAATTAAAGATATCATTAAATATATTTTTTCAGACAAACTTCAGAAACGTGTAAAAATGTTATCGGAATCTGTAGATCAATTTTTTATCAGAATCTGTTATGTGTACACATAGTACTTCTAAATTTGTGTGTGGAACAGACAGATTTCTGCCATATTGCCATGGTTATTGGCACAACAATCTTAAAATATAATACATGAAGGGCGAAGCCGCTATGGACATCAAAATATAACTACATGAGCTACCTAATAACTTCGAGAATCTATCTCTTGTAGTTAAAAACACTTACGCCGATGACTTCAGTATAAAAGATGCTCATTTTGTCACAAGTTGTTCTGACCACATAAGCACCCTTTTCAGAATCATATGGCATACAGAAAGGCCCAGCTATGAAAGTGTGTTTCGAAAAGGATCAACCATATAAAACTATTACTTCTATGTTGTGCCCTCTAACTGTTTAAACATGAGAACAAAACTGAGATTTTCTCAACAATCCTATATACTAATTCAGTTGAGAACAAAATTGATGTAAGAAAACAGTCTGAAGCGTGAGTGCGGGAGCTGCTTCAGTTGAACTGGACTTTAAATGCACATAAAGTTTCATGTTTTTTATTACACTTAAACTGGACTATCAATCCACGCAATGCACTAGAAAAATGAACTGTGTCTGGGACTGGGAAGATGTGCTCCTCAAGGAAGATGTCGGTGCCACCTGAGATAAATTAAAGGTCTCGTACTCAAGCAAGAACAACGCAAAGAATTTTTCAGGTTGATTCAAAGCCAACGGAGAAGTTAACCCATCTGCTTACACATTAGTTAGTTGGATCGATCGCAAGAAATCATCCAACTCCAAGGCAGCTCGACCGTACGTGTAACGTACTGGTAAGACTAGCATCGATCTAAATGACAAGGGTAAGAATAGCCTAAAATATAACGCAGTAGCTACCAACCACACTCCAAGCAACAGTTCCGGCCAGATTCTTAAAGACTTCTCAGCGAGGCAAAAGCTATCCCAAAATTTCTTTGGCTTACTTGCTTTGCCTCCAAGTCAGATAACAGCTTTCTTGCCCTCCATCTCTCTCTTTCTCCCTCTCCTCTATATATATGGTGCAATACTTAATTAGCTTGGAACATAAGCTTGTAAGTTCGACGACAAATTAAAACGCCCTCAGTTCTCCAACATTCAGTTGTGCACCATGGATGATGGGATGAAACAATTGAGGTATCAACAAAACCTTTAGAGCTTTGCTGTCTGGCATTACTATTTTCTAAGATCTATTCCATATGTTTCAGATTTTACAAACAAACAATTTGCTGTTTGGCAGGGTCCGGTTTTCTGGTGTAGGACAGGAGGATCAGAGCAGCAGGACTAAGCCGATGCCACCACCACAGCAAGGCGGCACACTTTTTAGAAGAGGTAAAATATCATTAACATCTGCACTTATAATTTGGTTTATGTTGTGGATCCAATCACCAAGAAATGTATGTGGAATTAATATTGTCAGAGCAACTGAGCAAAGATGAAGAATATGATGCTGCGTACGCAGCGACAGTGGCGGCGGTGGCTTATGCTATTGCCGCAAGGGAGGAGGAGAAGGCACCATCTCAAGAGAGGAAGCTTACCCCGGAAAGAATAGCATCTCGAAAGAAGCCTGCAGCCGCCCCGCCTCTCGAATGGCCTCCCAAGAGAGGGGAAAGCCTGAAAAGGCCAATTGATGGGAGCAAAATCTCACGATGGTTTAGTGGCAAAGAGCAGCTCGTTGAAGATGGCGATGATGATGAGCAAAGAGGTAAAATATACAAGTAATATTGTCGGGG
This sequence comes from Dactylis glomerata, assembly GCA_007115705.1. Taxonomy (NCBI): domain Eukaryota; kingdom Viridiplantae; phylum Streptophyta; class Magnoliopsida; order Poales; family Poaceae; genus Dactylis; species Dactylis glomerata. The sequence goes on along the minus strand of QXEO01001033.1, from coordinate 717,688 downwards.
ATGAAATCGTTCTTTGGCTACATTGGCTGTAGCAAAACATGTCATCAAGTATATAGGACAATGCATTTTATGACATTGTGATTTTTCAGCCAATGTTTCGGTGAGGAGGCCAGCTAAACCGGCGCAAAGTAAGCCCGAGGGTCTGACTCCAGGTCAGAACGTGGTAGGCAAGGTGATGGGCTCTGCCCCCAACCTAGAGAAAGACCCAAGGAAGAGGAGCAGGAAATTCGAGCAGGAGCAACCAAACCAGAAGCCGACAGTACCCGAGGTTTTTAACCCAACGGCCTCATTTCCTCGAGAGAGGAAGGAGAGCCAGAGATATGAGCAGGAGCCGGTGAATCAGAGGGTACCGCCGGTAGGCAGGCCATCGGGAGCGGCTTACGCTAGTGACGCAGAGAGGATGGCGGCTGCGTGGGAGAAGGAGAGGATGACGAGAATCAAGAAGCAGTGAGTAGATATCTGAGATTCTGAATCGATCGATGCTGTTCTGCATTATAATCTTGGAGCTAAATGACACTACACGTACTGGCAATGTGCAGGTATAATGAGACGATGCAAACGATAGCGGAATGGGAGGATGAGAAGAAGGCCAAGGCCAGGCGCCAGAAGGAACCAAGAGAGGTTTCTGCTGCTTGGAGTTCATCCTTCTAAGTTCTGGTCTCACAGTATGGATCATGATTTCCAATATGTTTTAACTGCAGGGGGATTCGGAGAGTAAAAGAACGAAGGCGCTGCAGGAGTACAACGACGAGATGAAGAGGATCAACAAGGTGGCCGCCGCGTCGAGGCTGACAGCAGAAGAGAAGAAAGCGACCGCCGAGGGCAAGGTCCGGCAGAAGGCCGCCAAGATCCGAGCGACGGGAAAGCTTCCTCGGTCATGTGGCTGCTTCTGAAACAATGGATGCCCGAACGTGTGCCAATCTTCTTATTATGTTGCTTTATTGTGGGTTAGGGGCTTTAAAACATCTGATCGCCCATGTACATAACTTTATTTGAAAATTTATAAAAATATGCTGTGAGAGCGGAAGGCCGTTTCTAAGCGGCATGGTCATTAGGATGAAGCTAAGGTGGAAGCCTTGCCTTATATTTGCCTATTGACGATGATGATGATTACGGGCATTGCTCTCCGCCACGGGGCTTCATAAAATTATAAAATATGCTAATTCCTTATATTCAGTGTAAACATAAGATGGGTCCGATTGTAAACGCAATCGTAGTGCAAGGGCCACAACGCTAGTTGAAATTTATAGCCTTTCTCCGCTCACTGTATTATTATACATACACTCACATGATATATCTTGATCGCTTACATACAAAAAGTATCCACCACACACACTACAATAATGTCATATACATATGCAACTTACAAAAGGTATAATGATATAATATTAAGAAAGCTTTACATACCATAAAACACATCTTCTCATGTCAGCCAACTGCATCTGCTGACCTAGGGACTAGCATCAAAATCTTTGCTTGTTGAAGTGGATGGCACCGAACATGTGGCATTACTAGTTCCACTTATGCTAGTATTGTTGGGAGAATGATCAATAGTGACATACTCAAGGCGGCTAGGAGTTATATTAGGTGTTTTTTGAAGCTTCCTTTGTCTCCTAAGAATCACAAGTCGTTCTGCTACCTCTGTCATATCTGGTCGATCTTCTATATCTTCTTGTAGACATTCCATGGCCAACTTGCCAATTTCTTCTAGGATGACGATATCTTCTTCGGTCACAACAATCTCCTTGTCGAACATTTCCTTGCCTGTCTTATTTTTTTCATAGACTTTGCAAAACTCGATGATGAGGCTATGGTTCTTATTATATACACTTTTCTTTCTAGTAATGAGTTCCAAGAGAACAGCTCCGAAGCTATAGACATCACTTTTCTGTGTTAAGAGCCCAGTTTTCATGAACACTGGGTCAATATAACCCATGCACCCTACCACCTTTTTGGCAAAATATTCCTCTTTAAGAAGCATTGACAACCCAAAATCTGAGATTTTTGGTGTTAAGTTGTAATCAAGAAGTATGTTATCTGGTTTGATATCACCATGTCGTATGGCTTGAGTTGTGTACAAGTGCATGTACCTTAACCCTTCTGCAGATCCAATTGCTATGTCCAAACGTAAGCCCAAGGGAAGTTTTTGGTTTTTGTTGCCATGGAGAGTGTCATTGAGGCTCCCATTGGCAGCAAATTCGTACACTAACATTGGAACATCCACCTCCAGGCAACAACCAATGAGCTTGAGAATATTCTTATGGATCATATGTGAATGGATCTCCACTTCTTCAGCAAACTCCTGTTTTGTAGCTTCATTTACCTTGATAGAGGCCTTAACTGCCACTATGGTATTGTCAGGAAGAGTTCCTTTGTAGACTTTACCATAGGTTCCATTGCCAAGAAACTCTATATTATTTTTTGTGATCCTTTTTAACGCCTCCTTTGAGAAAATTGTCAGGCCTTTCACATTCTGAAGTAGCCTGCCTCCGTTCTTTTCAAATGCTTTATCCAGTTTTCTCTTTTGAAGCATTATGAATACTAAAAGTAGAGAAAAAACTAACAAGCATATACCCAAACTGATGCCTGCAATAGACCATGCAATAAAATACTCGTGAGACTTGTCATTATTATTCTTAACTTTTTTCTAAAATTATGGACACAAATTAATTAAGATACGCCTTTTTATCTACATCTACCCATTCATTCAACTCTATGTGTTTATGTGGATGCATCTTATAACAAAAGAAATATGTGGCATGGTGCCTTGATGGCCTCCACCATCCCATTTCACGTGCTCAAGGACTGACATTTCTTACGCTGTCAAAGCAGAGAGCAAGCCATTCACTAGGATGTGGTCCCACTCGGCGAGAGCAGGTGGGCATTCTCCTCAGGGAGGTACTTCTATAGCTTTGCGAAAAATAGGGAAACATCAATCTTGGAATTTTTTTATATCACGGAGTGGGACCCCTAGGTAAACCTAGTTGAAGAGGTCTTCACTGCAGCCATGGCCATCGATGATGGTTAAGAGCTCATCAGTTCGGATGTCCATCGAATTACCATGTTTTTTCAACAGTTGATGATCTAACTAGTCAGCCACACACTTGTATCGATGAAACATCACATCTGGATAACATTGATGTGGTTGCGTATAAGGAGGGTATCATCAACATAGCGGAGAATCAGATTAAGCATGGATGGTGATAAGTGTTGGCAGATAAGGTCGACTAAAAATTCTAGGTGGACCAGCATGGATTTGAAACCACAATTTTTTAGATTTTGGAGCTCAATAAGAAGGGCAACGGATGGTCAGAAGAGGCGGCGAAGCACTTGGATGCCCGCCAATGGGGGAGGTTTTAAAAGGCATAGGTCTACAAATATATAGAATTTATAGGTTCTCCTCGTCGATAGGTCATCTAGGATTCATGGAATCCAAATAGATATCATATACAAAAATTTATGATCAGAAGCACTACCTGAACGCATCGGTGTTTTTACCTCCGACGAAGCTATCATAGATGAATATGATTGTAGAGCCATCCATAAAAAATATATAAAATGGCTCGACATGTCTACATATCAGAAAGAGCCTTTTTTCTGAACCATCTGCCTTGTGTAGTTGATGGGTTTTACCCGTCGTGATAAGTACTTATGTAGTAGTTCTAATGTTGGTAGTTTGGATATAATTTTAGAGACTAAATTTGAAATCATACCAATGGCAAGCTTTGCCGCGAGTGTGAAGTTTGGGTTGCATGGGTTTTCTTTTGGATCTCCATTACTCCTGTAACCTGAATGGCATGTACAACTATATGAACCCTCAGTGTCGTGGCATTCACCCTTGCAAGGGAACTCTTCTCGTGGGCGCGCACATTCATCGATATCTACATCATGAATATATCAGTAATAATATTAGAGCCCATATTCAACACAAAAAGGTACAAATAAATTAAAGAACACCAAATCACATGTCTTAAGTTGTTCTAGAGCATAAATCATATAAAAAATACATATTATCTTCATGACAAACAAAATTCATGTGATCACAAACCAATGGTGATAGGCGTAGGAAAAACATGTTGTTTGTTTACTACACAACAAGTAGTAGGTTTGTCCATGCAATTTTCCAACCATAATCCCTCCCTCATAAATCTCTATGCCCCTCTCTTGCCACATTTTCTTACACCCATTTCGACGGAGGCGCGTCTCGTTCCAGTTGAATCACCCTGGATAAGCCATTTTGTATCTAGATTTGGTTATTTTGGAATGATACCGAGTCAATTCCCTCCTAATCACACCCATGGGTCATCATAGAAATAATCCCAACCTTATATGTGACCTGAAGCAGAGCTCGGTAGAGGTTGTTGTCTCGGTGACTCAGCAAAGACAACACCTCTGCCTCTCTGGGTTCCTCCTCACTAAGGGAAGCCGTATGGCCAATAATCCTTGTCATCAAATAATTTCCTATATAGTCCACACCATATTTTTAGAGTTTTGTTAACAAAAAGGCATTACACCCAACTTTAAACTAGTAGATCCACCAACGGCTAGAGCTAGAAGGTGCCGAGGAAAAAATTTAAAGACCAAAAACATTACAAGCAAACAACAAGATGCAACAAGACACACATCCAAAAAACTCATAGGTATCCAAACACAAAACACCCAATGATCAAGTTAGATGAAGCAAAGCGGAAGACACTGATACGTACAAAACGTATCTACTTTCCCGAACACTTTTGCTGTTGTTTCTCCTCTAATTTGTGTGTTTTGAATACAACTAACACGGACTAACGCTGTTTTTAGCAGAATTGCCCCGGTGTCTTGTTTTTGTGCAGAAATCCAACTTTTAGGAAAAATCCCGGAAAATACTGCAAAAATCCTATTTTACCAGAAGACCCACGGAGCCAGAATACGAGATGAAGAGGGGCCAGGAGGGCGCCACACCACCTGGTGGCGCGGCCCAGGCCTGGTCGCGCCAGGGGGTGGTGCGGCCGCCTCAGCCGTCTCCTCGACCCCTCCTTCCGCCTACATATACTCTCTGACCTGAAACTATTGGGGGTTCAGCGTTTTTCCCACATAGAGTTTCGCTGTGCCGCCACCATCAGAAACCGCGATTCGGAACCAGAAACTCCGTTCTGGCACCCTGCCGGGACGAGGATTTGGAGGAGATCATCATCATCATCATCATCATCATCACCGACGTCTCTCCATCAACCATCCATGATTTCCCCCTCCATGTGTGAGTAATTCCCGTTGTAGGCGAAGGGGATGGTAGGGATTCGATGAGATCATTCATGTAATTGCTATGAGATTGTTAGGGCATAATGCCTAGTATCTATTGTTAGTGCTTATGATATTGTTGCAACTTGTTGTGCTTAATGCTTGTCACTTTGGGCCCGAGTGCCATGATCTCAGATCTGAGCTTGTTATTGTTTTATGATGATAATTATTGTTTATGATCTTACCTGCAAGTTGTTTACACATATCGTTGTCCGGAACCCGAGGCTCCAAAGTGACATCAATTGGGATAACCGGAGGGGATGGCTGTGATGTGAGGATCACATATGTTCACTGAGTGTTAATGCTTTGCTCTGGTACTTTATTAAAAAGAGTACCTTAATTACCAGTAGATTCTCTTAAGGCCCCGCTGCAAACGGGCTGATAGGACAGAAGATGTTGTGCAAGTTTCTCACTGCGAGCACATACGACTATATACGGAACACATGCCTATGGTTGTTTAGTACTAGGATGCTTTATCATTATTTATCTGTAATTGCCCATGTCTTGATTATTACATAAATTATCTTATCCATGCAACGCCCGTTCATTCATCCCCATGCCTACAATATTTAATTCTACTATTTACTATTGCTACCGTTACCTTTTTTACTTTATTATTGTTGCTACTATTTTACTACTGTCACCACTATAAAACTATTGCTACTGATAAACCGCTGCAAGCAAGTCTGTTTCCAGGTGCAGCTGAATTGACAACTCATCTGTTAAGGCTTATAAATATCCTTTGGCTCCCCTTGTGTCGAATCAATAAATTTGGGTTTTACTTCCCTCGAAGACTGTTGCGATCCCCTATACTTGTGAGTCATGAGACGCCACACCAACTAAAGAGAAGACCTCCATCATCTTCAAACAAGGAATAACTGCTCATGATGCAACCAGTCCATCACCAAAGAGGGCCTGTTCCCTCTCAATAAGCTTTGAAGGTTCCATACTCTCAAATGATGGAACGCTCACCCGAAGTGCAACAAAAAATAGGACTACCAAAGAAGAAGATATTACAAGGACACCCCCTCCCGCCGGGAAGTACACCACTCTGTAATCCACATTGCCACTATCTAAGAACCATGCCCGCAATGACCGGTTGAAAGGCACCAAAGGTTCCAAACGTAGAGCCTTCAAGAAGGGAGTGAAATCAAGGCTCGGTCACTTTCCCGTTCGGCTAACAAGACCGAGGGTTTTCACCCGAAGCCAGTGGTGGAGAGGTATGATCCTCAATGACAATCTCCAAGGAGGGAGGATATGCTCGAGAGTGTCAAAATCACCAGCACTAACAATGCTGGCTAGGGGCTTTCACATGAATAACGACCATCCTTCGTAGAACCCATCATCCACACCACCTCACATGTAGTAGCGGAGAGAGAAGATTGGAGTAGATCGGTATGCAACGCCATGTTCCGTGAAGGAGCATGAAAACTCATGCACCATAAATGCCTCCCATGCATGCCACCTCATTTCCCACATAAATGAGCCGCCAATCAGCACCCTCATGATGGAACCCCCCGCCAGGCGCCACTGTGTCCACCACCCTAAGCTGCAGCTCTGGAACCCAAGGAGCCAACCTAACTAGATTCCCTCTGAAGGACGTGCCACACTCACGCATCCGGTTGCTGAAGGAGGCAGTGGCTAGGGCGAGCTAATGGGAGATAAGGTTCTAGAGAGAACCCTAGATCGCCCCCAGTCACCCAAACAAGGATGACCTGAGCACGTTCCAAGTGATGCCTAGATTATTCGAGCTTTGTCTGTGTCATAGTGTGTGATGACATGAATATCATGATTTATTTATGTGTAGAGTCATCTATGTTTAATTGGGAAGCGATATGTGATAGTAACATATTATATTATCCCAATTGTCTACCCTGTTTTAAATTACATGGAACATAATCATTTATTGCCTAGGTGACATACATATTAGCATATAGTATATTATTGCACATAACTAATTCGTGCAATTTATCTCGAGGACCAGACTTGTTGTTGAAGGAAATATGCCCTAGAGGAAAATAATAAATGGTTTATTTGTATATTTCATTTAGTTTATGATAAGTTTAATACTATGCTATAACTGTGTTAGTCAGAGAACACTGATATACGTGTGGTATTAAACAACCAGTGTCCCTAGTAAACCTCTGTTACTAGCTCATGGTCAACTGATGATCAGTTTCTAGATCATGTGAAAATTACGTCTAATTGACAATGAGGTTCATGCCATTGTGTAAATACCATGATGGACATATCCAACTTTATTATGTAACACGATCGTGTCACGATGTTCATGTTGCGATAATAAGAAAAGTTGTAACCTAAATCCTTAGACCATGAGATCATATTTAATCACTACTTCTGAAGGAAGCTTTGATTGCATCAACTGTCACACCGTAACAGGGTGACTGAAAAGGTGTATTTTGGGTTTTCCAATGGAGTATGTTGAGGTATGTGCATCAAGAGCGGGATTTGTTCTTCCGCGTGACAGAAAGATACTCTCGGCCCACTCGGTGAGATTTCATCCAATGTTGTAACATGTGACTAGGTCATGGAGATGGAATATCACCGAACGAGTAAATGTCAATGTCGGTAACGAGATTGAACTAGGTAAGATGATAACAACTATCAAGTCTCGGATATTGCAAGTATCATAGAAACAAAAGGAATAGGACATCGACGTTTGCGGTTCAACGACGAAAGTCCTTCGTGAGTACACAGGGATCATAAGGGATATCCCAATCCCATTGATGATCATTTACCAGAGAAAAGTCTCAGTGATGTCTAGAGTATTCCCAAACCACAGGGTAATACGCTTAAGGGTTTGATGACATGTAAGATGTTTTTGGTATATCTGGAATTGTCAAAGGGTTGATAAGAGGAAGTCGTAGAAGTTCCGCGGAGATCCGAAAGTTGTTCGGAGTGTTCTGGGAGGAGTTTTGGAGCAACGGGGAATTAAATAATAAAGTAATTGATATTAATTAATAAATTAATATTAATAAAACATTATTTAATTAATTATAAAGGAAAACCACCCTAAATGGGCCCCTCCTAGAGGGGAGCCCATTATACCCTAGGGCGCCCCCTTATTGGATTAAGGGCTGGAGCGCCATGGGCCATGGGCCAAGGGCCTAGCCGGCCAAGGGGCTAGGGTTTTGGGGTAGGTGAGCACGCCTAGGGCTGATCCCTCCCTCCCTAGCCGCCGGCCCTAGGGGTTCCTTGATGGGGGTAAGGTCTCCCCCTCCCTCCTATATAAAGGCCCCCCTTGGAGGAGAGTTGGACACACGTGGATTGAGGAAGCTCCTTGGAAGAGCTCTCCTCTCCCCCTGGTGCGCCTCCCCTCTCCCCCCTCTCTCATTTGGCTCTTCGAAGGGCTACGTAGGAGCAAGGTCAACTCCACCGCTGCACGCCATTATGCTGCAGGAATTCCAGATTCGATCCAAAACCGATCTACTTCCACAATCTCGGCTGGATTGGAGAGACCGAAAGAAGTCATCGTTCATCGTATGTGTACAAGTACTACGAGGTTCTACACTTGTGGCACTAAGTCATTGCACCGGTGTTGTCGCACTGGTGTCGCGGAGTCAAGATCTTCACGACCTTGAGGTCGCCTACGTCGACTTCATCATCAACGCCTATGCGGGGGCATAATTCCCACGATCGATCTACAAGGGTACATCGCCGATCTCTCGTAATCATTACAACATTACTCCTAGATAGATCTTGGGCAATTCGGGGTTGTGTAGGCAATTTTTTTTTTGTTATTTGCACCAAACCCCAACAATTGTTTATGCAAGTTTATAAATCCTGGTACTCTTTCTTAATGGATGTGTGCATCCCTAGTAGATGCAGAGGTTGGGAATTGAAGTTCTCCCCTGATTTAAAGATCTTTATCTAAGGTCGAGAAAAAAGCCCTCCCGTGTCGCTCCTCGCCCGAGTGACTCCGAAGGCGATCGCGATCCGCCATCGGTCCTTCCAATCTCAGCTGATCCTGGCCGACGCTAGCGGCGGTGACGACCCCCCTCCTTTCTCGGAAAAGGTTGGAGGGGAGGAGAGTGTGTCATGCTGGCGTCCCCGTGGGTGGTGGTGGGGTGCTGGCGACAACACAAGGAGACACGACTATCAGGCATGCAGAGGCCTAGAAGCCAAATCAGTGGGGTGGGGGAGGGCGGCAGGGTGCTTCGACATGCATCTCGAGCATAGGCGGCTGTCGATTCTAGGCCTTAGGCCCTGATCTAGCCAGCTACCTCCATGGGTTTGCAAGTGTGCATGGTTGCAACGTGGTCACCTTTCCCTTGGCTCTTCGACTGGCAGCATGGGGGCATGTTGGTGTGCTCAAATAAGGAGGGTGTCGTAGAGTTCTTCTTGCGCCAAGATGATGTTTGGCTTGATGCATGCCCTTATTGATTTGGCCGGTGACAAGTTCTGGAAGGCTCCGTAAGCTATCTCCAGTGGGCGCCTATGCATGTAGATTGTTGTATCAAACAATTTTTTTTTGTGTGTGCACCCATATTTCTGGCCTTGTGGCTACAAGAGGGAGTGTCGCGAAGCTTTTCGCTGTCTACTGTCACATGGGACATGTCGGTGTTTCAATTTCCATGGTGAAGACGGATGCGGAGAATGTCATGGCGGCTGAGGTCTAGTAATGGTGAAACAATTCTTCATGACGATGAGCAATTTGCTTGGTGATTCATAAATTATAGCAGTGGCATTGACATGTGGGGGTGGCAACATAAGAGTACAGGGTCTTATCTTTAAGGGTGAAAATTAAAGGTCTCACCTTATTTAGTTGCGCCTGACCTTGTTGAATGTATTGTTTCGAGAGTATGTACTATCTCTATGGTGAAAACTTAAGATCTATAATTGAGCCGGTCCTTAAGCACTGTATCCTTCTTGGGAGTGTATTGTTTCCTTCTTAGATATGTCGCTTTTGGAGAATTTGGAACCCGTGTGTTCTCTTGGCTGTGGTTCGTATTGTAGTTACAAGGATTGGATCTCTACGGCGGGATATTTTATTTTTATATAGAGCTGTGTGCATCCATAAATTTATCGTTACAAAGACTATAGATATAATTATTATCTTAAAGATATTATAATATTCTGCCACTATAAGTAGTCTAAAAATAGAACATGCGCTCACGGCACTCACTCTCATAGATGAGAAAGACATCGCCTACTAGCTTGCAACACCAATCATCACGTAAATCCAACAGCTAGATATGACTTGAATAAGAAAATTTAAATGGATTACACTGAGCTAGGAAATCTTCTTGATATCATTTTTAAGCAGCTGTCTCTCTCCAATGTTTTATACACCGAGCTAGGAAATTTTGAACGGAGTTCTTATCTGCTGCCTATACAGTACATTACATTGGTACAACGTTTGGTAGGCTCGACTATTTTGTGACAGGACTATTGCGTGACAGAGCCTGTCTATATCTCAGGCGGTTTAGATATTATTAAATCTTAGTCATGTGAAGTTATCTGAGTATCAGTTATAATCTAGTTGCCACTGATGTGTAACTTATAGGCAACACGATTATCTATTATATACTAAAAGTAAAATACGAGAGTCTAAAATAGAGACACGGGTTAATCCACATCATCAGAATAATTTTTGATAGTTGGATTTTAAATCCACGGCTACGATTTATCAAAAGGTTATAAGCCACGTAACTATGTAACTATGTACCTAGTTAAAACAAATTCAACAGTCTGAATATTTTTCCCAATTACAATCTTAGTGTAACTAAAAAAATCTCTGATACAACTTAATCGCTAGTTGTAACCTACTTGCAACTAAAAAAATATGAGTGGCAATCCACTTGCAACTAGGAAAATCTCACTTACAATCCATTTATAACTGTCATATTAGCAGGAATCGCGAGAAAAATCGACCAGCAAAACACACGACTAAGATTTAGTTAGAACTAGCAAAATCGTTTATGACAAGTCAAAGTTGCAGAATCTTGTCGGTATGGGGAGCCTTTGGTTATCTAGGATGTCATGTTTTCTAAGTTTGAGATTAGAATAGGTAGTACTACAGCCAAAGTTTGCTTTAGGAGACCATATTAGAAAATCCTTAACTTGAATTCTAAATATTTGATTACACATAACAATTTTGCGGTTTGCATGGAACCAACGAAATATTGTAATCGGATGTGCGTTGCTGATACCTACTTCCTCTGTTCACTAATATAAACATTTTAGATGTTTTAAATTTAACTAGGCGTGAATAAAAATGAGTGAATCTACACACAAAAAATAATCTAGATACAGATCAAAATAAGCGAATCTATAAAAATTTAGAAGATCTTCTATTAGTGTGCACGGAGGAAGTAATAGGAAATATTAGATGAAGGCTTACTTGTGCAGCCGTAAGGAAGGTATGGGTTTCCCTCGTAGCCCTTGGTGCAGTTGCAGACATATCCGGGGCCATTGGTGGAGTCGACGCACTCGCTATGGTCGCTGACGCACTCGTTGTTGGCCTGGGTCAGCTGGGCGCAGGACGGGGAGGCGCTGGAGTTGACGTTGCTGTCCCGGATGGCCCAGTCGAGCCGCAGCGGCATGGTGGCCTCCTTCTTCATGTGGAGGTCGGCTGCTCGGAACGCATATTTGCCCTTTTCCACGATGAAGGCGTAGTCGCAGGGGCTGAACTCCTTGCCGACGCGCGACCATGGGTCGAACTCCATCCGGTTGTCGCCGAGGCCCGGCGGGATGTCGACGTGGCAGCAGCCGATGCCGGCGCAGGCGCCGTCCTGCGCGCTCCGGGAGTCGTTGCAGTAGGTGGTGCACCCGCTGTAGTAGGTGTACTGGGCGCTTAAGGAGTCGTTGCATAAGGCGGTGCACCAGCTCATGGTGTAGACGAAGGTGTTGCAGCCGAGGACGAAGAGCTCGTTGTGGGTGTTGGAGATGCGGTAAACGTTGTTCGTGTTGAAGTCTACTCCGCCTTTCTGCCACCCGGTGGCGTTGCCCGACGAGTTGTAGCACATCCACGCCACGGGAAGCATCACCCGTGCCTCCGGGCGCGGCATCACAAACAGGTTCAGCACCTGTACCACCCCGGTGGAGGCCGGTAGAACCGGCATGGTGTTGTTGATGCAGGTGATCTCGAAGCCGGGGCGAAAGCACCCGGCGCCGATGCCGAACGGATAGGGGATGTCGACTCCGCCGCAGCTCTCCCGACAGTCTGGCCTCACGGTGAGGCTCTCGCCGGCGGTGGCCGCAAGAAGCAGCGCTGCAAGCAAGAATGCCGTTGCTACCGATGATCTGCCCATTTTTTTCAGAATGAGAATTTAGATGGAAGAGCCTTCAGTTCAAAACAAGTGGACCAGCTAGCTAGCTGTTGTAATAACTTGCACCCCTTGTCCTCGTCTATATAGTAGCTTGAGCAGTGGTTAGGTTGCATGAACTCATTAATTAGTAGCACTACGGATGTTGTTTAGTGATGCATTTGGGGTACTATCTAATCTTAGTCAAGTGGATTTGACTTGGCCGCCTAGAGTAGATATTTAGCGAGATCCTTCGAAGTATATCACCCCGAAAATGCAAGCCTAACATGAGTCATATGTTATTGGCCCAAGTTTGAGAAGGGGCCCATGTCTACCGCTACATTTTACTTATTTAGATGCAAATACTCATTGGCCCAAGTATGAAAAGAGGGGCCAAGAATACACATCGAAATATATAGGGTTGGCCCCACCATAGAGGGGAGAGAGAGACCCACCACAATGCCCGCACGCCACTCATGTGGTTCTCCCTCGAAATAATATGTCTTTCCTCCAAGGCAACCATGTATATATGCACCGGTGATAGCTGCGGTGTTGAGAGAAAACATAGAGTGTAATGACGCACCCTCTCGAGCTTCCACAGTTTGTGGGATAGCGTGTTTAAATTGTCAAAAACGGCAATGACCGTAATCCGCTATGATGCGACCACAACTCTAAAAAGAACAAAGTCCGCTTTTCCCCCCTATACTTTTCATATGGTTCATGTTTGCCCCCCAAACTTTTCTTGGCTCACTAAACCCCCCTAAACTATCACTAATGGTCCATATTACCCCCGTAATTTAGGATTTTACTCAGCCAAACAGTGGGCTTATGACCGTATCTTCACAAATCTGCAATTAGTCGCATACAAACACATGACCATGACTAATATGAGCCAAATTTAATGGGTTATATTTTTTGTTTAGGGGGGTTTATTGAGCCAAGTAAAAGTTTAGGGGGGAAATATGAGCCAAGTGAAATGTTTAGGGGGCAAAAACAGACTTTGTTCCTCTAAAAATGAAGACACGACATTACATCATTATTAAGATGTTGGGTTGGAGGATGGATCCCATGGCGCGGACATGAAGCGGCAACCATGGCACCTCGGGAATGTGCAGCGACGACTCTGATGACGGGGATATGTAGGACGGTGCAATAAGGAAGTGCCTTAAAAAAAATTATTGTGCCGATCCACTATTCGTGGCGACTAGAAAAACAAGCAGATAGATATGCATTGTTATACATTCCATGCCGGCAGATAATGACGTGATATATGACATGCAAGACCGTTATACTTTCTAATGTCTCTAGGAACAAATTCGCTAATCATTGTTTTTGTCTAATGTATGCGACGTTCCAAGTGGGTCTCATACTGAAGACTAGACTAGTCAAGCGTTCCATTGACTGTCAAGCACGACCTGCCCTTTGATTTTAGAATAAGATTATTGAGAGGGCAGATGCTCCGGTTCCGGTTAATCAAAGTGGACGATCAAGCTGTTGCGTGTAGTAATAAATTTGGGTGTAGTAAGTAGTAACAAATTAGTGATGCTTTTGGCGTACTATCTGGCTCATCTGTTCATGTTGATTAATTTGACTAAGTCATCGGGGTAGACATTCAGCGAGCCCCGTTGAAATATATTACTCCCTGATCTATATTATTTTTCGCTAATACCTATCTACCACTAAAATATGATTAGATATGTCTATATTAGCAAAGAGTAATATGAGTCAGAAGGAGTACCTGTCTTTTCTTGTTTGGTAAATAACCAGGTAGCGGTACAGGCTGCGCGCTATCCGTGCCTTCTGTCAGTTTTGAGAGCAATTGGACCGGTTGCAAAAAATGCGCATTTTGTGATGAGGAAGAGACCATAGAACACCTATTCCTCAAATGCAAATTCACTAGTCTGATCTGGAGAGTTGTTCATTTCACCTTCAATATGCCGCCCCCTACTAATATAAAAAATATGTTTGGGAACTGGCTGAACTTGATCGACAAATCTGCCAAAGCACGAATAAGAATTGAAGTCTGTGCTTTGGTTTGGGCAATCTGGAATTGCCGGAATGACATTATATTTAACAATACAAATTGCTCTCCCTTTCTGCAGGTTATCAACAGAACTTCGCATTGGATCACCACTTGGACGCTCCTTCTTCCAGAGGACCAGCGGGGGTGACGAGGGGTTAACTCGACAAATGTCCTAGATGAAGGACTTAGGATCGGGGGGATAGGGCGTCGGATGAACTCGAAGGTAAAGTTAGTCGAAATAGATGTGTGTCGAAAGTAAACTTGAGTGTTTAACCTGGCTTGCTTTCAATCTGCCCTACACCGTCCCCTCCTGGCCCCTATATATAGGTGGCCAAGTCTCGAGGATCGGGTAGGGTCCGATACAGATTACAATATCGACGTACGGCAGGAACTCGTATTCGACTATCATTACAATCGGGCCTAGCTTAACGGGCCTCAGGGGTACTCAACTAACGGGCTCTATTAACTATACCCTTGTCAGTAGCCCCTGAGATTCTACCAGAATTGTAGATTCGGGGTGAATCTCTAATCTTCAAATCTTCGACTTGATCAATTCTTCGACTTCTTCTTATCCTCAAATCCTCGACTTGGTCTTTCGACTTATATTTATAATAATTTGTTCGCAAGGGGTCTTGATGAACAAGCCTGACAACTCTGACGGATCAAGAGGTCAGTTAACTGCCGGAACAGATACTTGTCACCTACTTCAAATTCAATCCCCTTGGATTTGAATTCGGGATACCGGTCAAACCCATTCTTCTGCCGCATTTAGGACTTTCAAAGAATGAATCCCAGTGGTTCTCAGGGTACCCAGTGCGTCCACCAGGATTTTCTTCGCATCGTAGACACGGATACATACCAGCAGAGCGCATCCATGTGCGTATACCAGGCCACACAGGACGGATCCCGGGGTCTTACCTTCGTGACAAGTCACGGCATTCGAGTTGTGTTGTGATAACGCAACTCGAGAATCTCATATCGCAGTCAAATCTTGACTGAAAATATTCGGGTTTCTTCAACCATAAAACTCGCTCCCGATGGGAGTAACACTCCTGTACTTCTCGAATTATAATGCTTTGCCAAGAAATATCGTCGGGTGCGCGCTCAGCGCTCCCGATGGGAGTAGCCCCCGAGGCTATAGTCGAAAAAGGCTTTTTTCGAGTATAGGCTCAAAAAATGTAATGTAACTCATCATACTTCAACTCGAGATATCTTAACTTCCAGATACATCATCGTCGAGATACTTCAATTTTGAGATACCTTAAGGACATCTTGCCGTCGAATACTCATCCACCACTTCAGGGAGAAGTTTGTATTTACCATTCTTGAAAATAGGAGCCCCCATGGCTATAATCGAAATTCCTTCGTATACAGTCTTGTGCACCTACTTGGCATTCGTCGGCGCCACCTTTTCTTCTATGAACGTCTCACTGTTGGCGAGCCCCCGAGTCCAAGTCGAAGTTTTCATATCGTGCGACCATAGTCTCCTTTTCTTATTTTTCTTCTTTGATATTATCGTCTGCTGTGCGCAGAATTTAACTCTTGCTGTAAAATACGTTTACGGGCTTTGTTGTAGCACGGGGTCCCAATAACACGTGCTTATAAATAAGGCACCTTCTGGTTAAGGTAAATAACCCTAATCAGATTCCTCCTCCGCCGCATCATCTTCTCTCTCCATCTAGGGTTTTCCGAGGTTTCTCCCTTGTTCTCATGGCTGATGCTGAAGGTTCTCGTCTGACCCTTGGCTCCCCGGTGGCGCCACGAGGTCGGGGTCGCCCTCGTGGAAGTAAGAACAAGAACACCCCGCCGGCCGCCGCAGGAACTTCTTTGGATGCTCCGGCTAAGCGTCGTCCTGGCCGCCCCCCTGGTAGCAAGAACAAGCCCAAGGTGACTGGCGCTGCTCCAGGTCCAACCGCTCCTCCTCCTGCTGCTCCTGCTGTGCCTGCTGCGCCTCCCCGTATCTTTTCCTTCCTCTGCATTGCCATGGCGCAGTGCCGTGAGATTCAGCGCCCGCCGCTGAATTTTACCAAGTTCATGGATGGCCGCGAACTGCGAGAGGCGGTTCTCCGTGAACAGTCTGGCAATGGCATCCCATATGAGGTGGAGGTGTGGTATGATGGCGATGGCGAGCAGTACTTTAAGGGCGGCTGGTCGCAATTTGCAGAGGACCACGACATCCATCAAGGCTTCTTCATGGCCTTCGACTTCCATATCGGCACGTCGAAGTTCGACATGAAGATCTACGACGGCACCCTTTGCCAGAAGAAGTATGAAGCTGAAGTCCACTTCCATTAGGACTTGTTTTTATGTAATTTCATTTGATAATGTCCTTGCTACCATGTTTATCTGTAATGAATATTCGCACTTGGTGTCGATGTTTTTGCTAGTACCAGGAAAACAAGTCATTGTTGTGAGGTACACTTTTCCATCTATCGGGTTCTTTCCGAACCAATTTAAGAAGAATATCGGGTTCCTTTACGAACCAAGTTGTTTCAATATTTATCGGGTTGCCTGTACAACCTTATAATGAAAAAAAGTCTTCCAAGCTGCGATAAGAATTCCTTTCATACGACCCGAGGGTTAAAGCACCCGAGGCGAAGAAGTAGAGATATTTGTACAATTTTGTCGAGTTCAACCCCAAAGAACCCGACCTGTGGCCTCATGTTCTGGGTTCAGAAGGTTAACTCGAATTTGCAGATAACACTACTTTTATCCTACGCATAGAAACGCCGTAGCTGCTCTGCATTCCACGGGTTGCTCTCGTCCTTTCCAGTCTTCTTGTCTTATAGTCGATATGCTCCTCCTGGTATTACTTCAGTGACGATGTAAGGTCCCACCCAAGGGGACTCCAATTTGCCATGGCTATCTTTCCTGAGTCACAAAACTAGGTCTCCCACCACGAAGGATCGTGGACGAACTCGACTACTATGGTAGTTTCGTAGATTCTGTTGATACTGCGTAGCCCTTTCTAATGCTTTATCTCTTGCTTCATCTAGTGCATCGACATCATCCTGCAATGCTTCTGTTGATGTTGTCTCGTCATATGCTGTCACTCTTGGAGCCTCGTGTGTAACCTCGACTGGAAGCACGGCTTCTGCGCCATGAACCAAGAAGAAAGGAGTTTCTTGAGTTGCTGCATTAGGCGTAGTTCTTAGACTCCAAAGAACGGAGGGCAATTCTTCTACCCAAGCGCTCTTGGCTTTCTCGAGAGGTGCTAAGAGCCTCTTTTTTTATCCCACTACATATCAGGCCATTAGCTTTTTCGACTTGCCCGTTTGTCTTCGGGTGCGCCACCGATGCGAATTTTAGCTTGATTCCTAATCCTTCACAGTAACTCTTGAATTCCTTTGAAGTAAAATTCGTCCCGTTGTCTGTGATGATGCTGTGTGGCACCCCAAAACGAAAAACTATGGACTTGATGAAGTTGATTGCTACTGTAGAATCTTGAGTTGTCACCGGGGCCGCTTCCACCCATTTGGTGAATTTATCAATGGCCACTAGCATGTAGACATGCCCTCCTGGCCAGGATTTGTGCAACTTTCCCACCATATCGAGGCCCCATTGTGCAAAAGGCCAAGATAATGGTATTGTTTGCAGTTCCGCTGCTGGTGCGTGCGGTCTAGATGCAAACCTTTGACATGCTTCACACTGTCGAACTATATCTTTTGCGTCCTCGATGGCTGTTAGCCAATAGAATCCTGCTCGGAAAGCTTTTGCTGCTATTGCTCTGCTGCTAGCATGATGGCCGCATACTCCACCATGTATGTCTTGTAGTATTTTTTGTCCTTCTTGGGGCGTTACGCAACGCTGCAAAACGCCAGTAATACTTTTCTTGTACAATTTCCCCTGTAACACGACAAACGCTTTCGATCTTCGAGTTATCTTCTTGGCCTCCACTGCATCTTCTGGTAATTTTTTATTTATCATGTATGCCAGATATGGCTGCATCCATGTTTCTTCTATCATCATGACCTCCTCTGGCTCTAATGTAGCCCCCGAGCCTCCTGTAGTAGTCGAGCTTTTTCCACTTTTTATCGATCTTTCTACTATTTCCTCCCAAAATACTCCAGATGGCACAGGTAAACACTGTGACCCGATATTTGCTAAATTGTCGGCTTCTTCATTGCTGTTCCTGCTTACGTGCGAGACTTCGCATCCATCGAACGTTCCTTCGAGATAATGGTACAAATTTTTGTAGGCCAGCATGTTGTCATTGATTGTGTCACATCTGTTCATAACTTGCTGGACGACAAGGTTAGAATCTCCAAATATTTTTAGGCGAGTTGCTCCACATGCTTTAGCCATCTTCATTCCATGCAACAAAGCCTCATACTCTGCTTCATTGTTAGAAGCCTGTGGAAAGCTCATCCTCAGGACGTACTTCAATTTGTCGCCATGAGGTGATATCAACACTACTCCTGCGCCTGCGCCTTGGACTCTTTTAGAGCCATCGAAGTACATTGTCCAAACACTAGATAAATCTGGTGGTCCTGTGCTCTGCAGCTCCAGCCACTCTGCCGTAAAATCTGGCAAAATTTGCGACTTGATGGCCTTCCTTTTCTCGTACGTGATGTCCATGGGAGATAACTCGATTCCCCACAAAGAGACACGTCCTGTTGCTGAGGGATTATTCAATATGTTCGACAGTGGCGCCTCATTCACCACTATAATTGGGTGCACCGCAAAGTATTGTCGTAGTTTTCGTGCTGTTGTGAAGACACTGTATGCTAACTTCTGATAGTGCGGGTACCTTTGCTTTGTTGGAGACAACACTTCACTAATGAAATATACTGGCCTCTGAACGCCATGGGCTTTTCCTTCCTCACTTCTTTCGACTACTAATACTGTACTCACCACCTGATGGGTTGCGGCGATGTACAATAGCAGTGGTTCTTTTTCTTTTGGTGCGACCAGCACTGGTGGCGTGGAAAGCACTTTTTTTAACTGTGTAAACGCTGCGTCTGCTTCTTCTGTCCACTCGAATTTATCGTCTGACTTCTTCATGAGTGCATAAAAAGGAAGTGCCTTCTCCCCTAGTCGAGCAACGAAGCAACTTAGTGCCGCGACGCGTCCTGCAAGTTTCTGTACGTCGTGTAGTTTCGTGGGTTTCCCCATTGTCAAAATTGCTTGAATCTTCTCTGGGTTCGCCTCTATTCCTCGTGCTGATACCAGGAACCCTAAAAGTTGTCCTGCTGAGACGCCGAAAGAGCACTTTGTCGGGTAAAGCTTAAGCTTATACCTGCTCAGGTTGTCGAAGATTTCTGTCAAGTCGCTTATTAGAGATTTCTCCTCTCTTGTGGTGATGACTACATCATCAATGTAGACTCGTATGTTGCGCCCTATTTGGCTCCCGAGGCAGATTTGCATCATCCTTTGATAAGTTGCTCCTGCATTTTTTAGGCCGAACGGCATCACTTGGTAGCAAAACACCCCATACGGTGTGATGAAGGCCGTTTTTTCTTCGTCTTCTTTCTTCAGTTTGATCTGGTTGTAGCCAGAGTATGCGTCCAAAAAGGAAAGCCTTGCGCATCCCGCTGTTGAATCGATTATTTGATCGATGCGGGGTAGAGGGAAGGGATCCTTTGGACAATGCTTATTGAGAGATGTGTAGTCGACACATACTCTTTGTACGTCTGTGTTCTTCTTGGGTACTATAACTGGGTTCGATACCCAACTCGAAGTTTTGATTTCTCTGATAAATCCGGCATTTTCTAGCCTGTGCAGTTCTGACGCTATCGCCTTCCTTTTAGGTTCATCAAATCGCCTCAATGGTTGCTTGACTGGCTTTGCCTTGGGATCTACATTTAGTGCGTGCTCGACGAGTTCCCTGGGAACCCCTGGCATGTCTGATGGACACCAGGCGAAGATTTCCCAGCGCTCACGGAGGAACTCGACGAGCGCGCCTTCCTATGCAGGATCCAAGTTCACCGCAATTGATGTCGTCTTGCTTGGATCTGTGGGATGGACCTGAATTTTCTTCGAGTCCTGCGTTGTGTCGAAAGCCTGATCTGGCAGGGATCGTCCGACGTCGGGTAGCACATTATGATCCGTTTCTCCTTTTAACCTTTCATATTCTGCTGTCATGCCGAAGGTTTGCGCCATCCTGTTGAATTCTCTGTCGCACGTGTTGGCTACTTCAAAGCTCCCTTGTACTGTAATTGTTCCTTTGGGCCCTGAAATTTTCAATGTCAGATACGCGTAGTGTGGCACTGCCATGAATTTTGCAAATGCTGGACGCCCCAGGATTGCGTGATATTGCGACGGCCAGTCTATAACTTCAAACTCCAACTTCTCTCTTCTATAATTTTCACTACTGCCAAAACAGACATCGAGTTCTATCCTTCCCAAAGGGTAGTTTGCGGCTCCTGGTACTATTCCGTGGAAAGAGCAATCTGTTGGCTTCAAACTCGTCGGCGAGATGCACATTGCCTTTAGGGTTCTAGCATATATTAAGTTTATGCCACTCCCTGCATCCATGAACACACTTCCGATGTCGTACCCTCCTATTTGCGCCTTTAAGACCATAGGCGAGTGGCCTGGCCTGGGAATTTTCCTTGGGTGGTCTGCTCTACTGAACTTGACTGGTTGTTCCGACCATCGTAGGTACTCTGTGGTAGCTGGCGGTGATGATATTGCTAGGTTTACTTGCCTGGATATGCTCTTTTGCTCTTTCTTTGACTTGGGCACCGGTTGAATCATGGCTGATATATACACTTTTGACTTTAGGTGTCTTGCTGGCCTTTGCATTTGATATCCTTGATTTCTGTGCCTTTCTCCTTGCCTCCCTTCTTGGCTTGCGCCCATGGCGCTTTGCAACCTTAGGAATGTTCTGCAATCCTTCATCTAGTGATTTGAGACCCTTTTCCCGTCGAGATACGCGTAGTGGATTCGACAAGGTCCGCATAGCATATCCTCGGCCAAAGGACCGGAGTACCTTGATTTTTCTACTCCTTTTGCCTGAAACCTCCTACTTTCATGTCCTTCCTCCTCTTCTAGTACGTAACCCGCGGCTACCTGATTTCGCCCTCTATGGTTATCCCTGCTGCGGTGTCGTCTCCTCTGTCTACTTATTCTGTCGACTTCTGGCGAACGTCCTCTTTTGTTGTTATACGCGTCCTCTCCATCGGTGAATTTGTTGGCTTGTTCCATTAGCTCGGCTACTGTCGTAGGTCTTGTTCTTCCTATTTCTTCCACAAGATCTGAGCGACGAAGTCCTTCTGAAAAGGCGTCTATTGCTCGTTCGTCAGAGACTTCCTCTGCTGAGTTTTTGATTATACTCCAGCGTTGTATATAAGAACGTAGCGCTTCGCCTTTCCTCTGCACACATGCTTTAACTTCCTCCAGTGATGCTGGGTGCTTGTAGGCGGAACGGAAATTTCTTGTGAATTGACTTTCGAGTTCCCCCCAACTTCCAATGGATTCGTCGGGTAGGGTATTTAACCAGGACCGTGCGGCGCCGGTGAGGTGCAATTGCAAACTTTGCATTGCAGTCGCCTTTGTTCCCCCTAATATCTGTGCTGCCTGCAGATAATCTGACAGCCATAAGGTAGGTTCTTGCGACCCGTCATACTTATTCTGGTCGTGTGGTAATTTGAATCCTTTGGGTACCCGCGTTTTGCGAACCCTACAGGGTAAAGCACAATGCACCCATATCTTTATCGTCGTCCTCGTAATTCTCTTCCCTCCAAGCATGTCGCGATTTATTTACTCGAGCTTGTGCTATTATACTTCTTGCGTCTTCCTTCCTTTTCTGTCGCTTTTTCTCTTCTGATGATTCGCTATGCTCGTCATCTGTGAAATTGTATCTGAGCTTTTCCTTTTGACTTCCCTTGGAATTTGTCGACTTCATCTTTGGACCATGTTCCCTGATCTTTCCTTCTACTATTCCGAGGCTTCGTATTGCTGCTTGATGCATATCTTCTCGTGGGTCCCCAGGTTCTGGTCTTGTAGCTAGTAAATACGCTTGCGCTGCTACTAATGCTGCCTCTGGTGTTTTTTGTATGAAGTCGTCTTCCTCCTCTTCTAGATGCGGGGTAGGACTCCTTGAGTACCTTTCCTCTCTGTCGCGTGCTGTCGCCCCTCTGTTGTGTTTTGGGTCTCCGCGCCTTTCTCTGCTGTATTCTGAATCTTCACTATAGTCTTCCCAGTGTTCTTCCCTTGATATACTGTTGTTGTCTTGAAAAATCATGTTTCTTTCCTCCCTTAGTTTCTTCCTGTGTTGGTACAATGCATACTGATAACCCATTAGAACTTCTCTTCTCGATCCTTCGGGTACTTCTGTACCATGATTAATAGCTGATTTGATCATTCTCCATTCACCAGCCGAGACATGGACCTTCTCCTTTTCCTTTTTGTTGTGATCTTTCATTTTGTCGACTTGCCTGTCGACCTTTTTACTTCCTTCGCTATTATTTCCTTCTTCTGCTTCAGTGATAATGACGCATAGCTGATGTACTTTGGAGACGCCGCTGCTTTCCACGGCGAAGTCCTTTCCGTTGTTGTGCGTTTGACACGCTTTCTCTTCTGAGTCGAAATTTTCCCGAATTTTGTCGCCTTTTGTGATTGATACTTTTTCTAAGCTGACCGGTGAGTTTACCTCACTGGAAGAGCCTTCTGATGATTCCAATATTTCCTCTGCTTCAGGCTCGTTTGCCGGCGGATCTGGTTTCGTCGAATCCGAGAGGCGAGACGAACCCGATGGCCCGACGATGATGCTCAAACTTCCAATGGTTAACTCCATCTCTTGAGTTCCGTCGAGTTTTGAACTGCTGTTGGCTAGAAGTGAAAAAGCCGTCGAATTCATGATTCCAACGCCCAGAGTCCCCACGGTCGGCGCCAATTGACGAGGGGTTAACTCGACAAATGTCCTAGATGAAGGACTTAGGATCGGGGGGATAGGGCGTCGGATGAACTCGAAGGTAAAGTTAGTCGAAATAGATGTGTGTTGAAAGTAAACTTGAGTGTTTAACCTGGCTTGCTTTCAATCTGCCCTACACCGTCCCCTCCTGGCCCCTATATATAGGTGGCCAAGTCTCGAGGATCGGGTAGGGTCCGATACAGATTACAATATCGACATACGGCAGGAACTCGTATTCGACTATCATTACAATCGGGCCTAGCTTAACGGGCCTCAGGGGTACTCAACTAACGGGCTCTATTAACTATACCCTTGTCAGGGGGTATATGGATTCTGGATGCACACGACTGATGGCGGTCGTTCAGGCTATCTTCAGCCAGGGTGGTTGGCGGCATTCTAATAGGATTGAGAATGTTTAACAAGGCTTTGTACTCCATTTTCAGATGGCTTGTAGCAGAGTCATCCCTGGCCGATGACTAGTCTATGTCTTCTCGTGTTACCTGATACTTGTAAACTTTAACCGGTTTAACGCTTTTTAATAAACCGGCTGTGTGCATCGATTGATGCAGAGGCCGGGAACACCCCATTTCTAAAAAAATCCGTGCCTTCGGTCAGTTTTGAGAGCAATCTCTTATGACTTATATGAGTAGTAGTCCAGGTCAAGAACGTCGTCAACGGATAGCTCACAACTGCGCAGTTTTCTTTAGTTGTTCTAACATCACCCTTGAGGTGTAATGTCTTAAATATTGAACCTAGTAATAAAATTGGTTGTGTGTGATGGACATGTGCCGGAAACTTTACCCATTTAGCCTTGAGGTGTAATGTTTTAAATATTGTCTTGGTCATGCATTTGAGCTACAATTTGGCTAATCCTAGTCCTGTCGATTTGACTTGGCCGCTTGGATATTCAGCGACGTCGGTCAAAGTATATTACATGGAAGATGCGTGCGACTGACTTGGGGGCGGATGCTCACTGCTCAAAGTCAGAGAAGGTGCCCACTACCGCAGCTACCATTTACTTACTTATATAGTTGCAATAGGATATATCGACGCGAATTTGCTAGCCAGGTGGCTAGCTGTGCATACCTCTCTAGCTGTAGGATGATGGGGAGCACATGCACCACAGGCTCAGATTTTAGGATGCCCCCGTTAGCAAGTACTCAACGCCGTCGAGGGAGGAGATCCATGTTTTGTTTTCCTGCACCAACCACCATGCATGCACTACGACAACAACCACTGAGATTTGGAAAAAGTAGTGTTTTGGTAAGGGTACATATAGGGGGGGGGGTAGGGGTAGGGTTCTGTGATGGTTTTGAAAACTTACAACGGGGAAAATCGCTGCAGGCTGCCAACAGGGAAAATCTTCTGATATGGAACAGAGAAGAGAGGAGGATAGAGAGCCCAAGCGCACAAAAAATTCAGAAAATAAAAGTAATGAAGAGGGCTCTGTCCATGGAAATCAATCGAAAAATAATGAGGCTGTCCTGCACATGGCTCCTATCAAATTTGGTTCTTTCTCTGCTCCTGCAAAAAAAGCAATCCTGGGCTGAAATGGCTGAGGAAGATGAGGGTATGCTACACCTTTCTGTTCCTGCTTCATCATATGTATCTAATTCTATTGCTCTTGATAACCGGACAGTGTTGGCACCTCTTTTTGATCAAGTGGCTGCGCACACGTCTAAGGAAAATTCTTTTAATCATTTGCCAAATTTTGATGCAGCTTGCAAAAATATTACAAGCACTGTATCTAATATTTCTACTTCACCATCGTCGACGAAGTGTACTACGCCTAGGACCCCAGGTGGGGGTTCGGGTGGGGTATCGCTGATTCATGCGTCCGGTGCGAGATGCATGTCGCCTAAGACCCCAAGTTATTTCTTTCGGAGGCATCAAGGAAAGCGCAGCTGTGCGGTCGAGTGGACGGCTTCGTGCTCAGCCAAACGCAGATGCTACACAGCTGGAACGTGCGATGATGATCGCTCAACGTCGAGATGATATACAGATGCCAGGTACGAGAGCACCTAATGCTTTATCTATACTAGCTTTTTCGGATGACCAGATTGTGCAAAAAGCGAGTACTTTAGGTGTTTCTTTAGGTTGCTCTCAAAAAAATAGGATGGCAGCGGCTAGTCTTATTAAAGAAACTGAAGTGCAACGCTCCTTAACAATTCTGAAAAAAAATGATGCGGTAGTTGATAAGGGGCTGTTTGATTCTAGTAATATGTTGGTTTCCCGTGCTTCCAATCTATGTGAGGATTTGATAGACGATGAGAATTTTTTGCCTGATGAGCAAATTGAACATTTGGTTCAAGACATGAAAGCAGTTGTATCTCGTAGGAAAAAATCCTATGATAAAGCTACTGTGCGTCGAAGCACAAGAATCAAACTTAAAAGGAATTGTGCATAATGTTAGGATTAAAAGGTCTGACTTGGAATAGCGAGGGATTTAAAGATCCAGGGAAGCATCTTTTTGTTAAAGAATCAATTCGTGAATATCACTAAGATTTTATTGCTTTGCTGGAAACAGGAAGGTCTAATTTTTCAATCCCATTTTTACATAATCTGGCTGCCGGGAAAGACTTCCATTGGTTTTGTTTACCGCCGCATGGGCGGTCAGGGGGTATCCTTGTCGGCATAAACTCTGAAACGCTTCAAATAAAAAAGGTTGACACTGGTGATTTTTGTGTAAAATTGCATCTTAAATCTAAAAATGATGGGTTTGAGTGGGTTTTCATTCCGGTGTATGGGGCTGCGCAAGACTCTTTTAAGCATTTGTTCTTATCGGAGCTTGTTAGGATGTGTGAATCTGAGCCGCTCCCCATGTTGTTAGGGGGAGATTTTAATATTTTACGGAAACGGGAAGAAAAGAGTAACGATAACTATAATCCTCGCTGGCCTTTTATTTTTAATGCTATCATAGAAAGTTTGGACCTCAGAGAAATTGCTCTCTCAGGTCGACAATTCACGTGGGCTAATAGACGAGAAACACCAACTTTTGAGAAGTTGGATCGGATTTTGGCAAGTGTTGAATGTGAACAAAAATTCCCGCTTGTTTCGGTAAGGGCCTTAACTCGTTCTGGCTCTGATCACACACCACTATTAATTGATTCAGGACACCGTGCACATATTGGAAATTCAGCACGTTTCTCCTTTGAACTTTCCTGGTTGCATCAGGAAGGTTTCTTCGAGATGGTTGCTGCTGAATGGGGAAACGTTCCTAAAAGTGATTCGCCGATTCAAAATTGGCAAAATAGAATTCGACATTTGCGTCGTTTTCTAAAGGGGTGGGCTAAAAACCAAAGTGGAAAATATAGAAAGGAGAAAGAAAGATGGTTAAAAATTATTGATGATTTAGACATTAAGGCAGAAACATGCCCTCTCTCTGAATTGGAAAAGGCCGCTCTCCGAGTGGCACATGAGCAGATTAATAACCTTAGACGAGATGAGGAGACTAAATGGGCTCAACGTGCTAAGGTGAAATTTGTTCAGGAGGGGGGAAATAAAACTAAATATTTCCATCTCATTGCGAATGGAAAACATAGAAAGAATTTTTTTTTCCAACTTGAACAAGAAGAAGGAACCATTGTGGGGGAAGATAATCTTAAGGTCTATATTACGGAATACTATAAAAAATTGTTTGGTGATCCTGACCATAATGGTGTCTCTATGGTGGAAGACCAAGTGGCGGATATACCACAGGTATCTAATGAGGAAAATGCTATCCTCATAGCGCCATTTACCAAAGAGGAAGTTTTTGATGCTATCTCTCGGATGGAACATAATAAATCCCCTGGACCGGATGGTTTCCCGGCGGAATTTTACCAGACCTTTTGGGAAGTTATTAAAACTGATTTATTGGCGTTGTTTGGTCAGTTACATTCCGGAGATTTACCACTGTTCAAATTAAACTTTGGGGTTATCACGCTTTTACCCAAAAAGGAAAATGCAGTGCAAATTCAACAATATAGACCCATATGCCTTTTAAATGTTAGCTTCAAAATTTTTACGAAGGTGGCCACTAACCGTATCGTAAAATTGGCGGATAAAGTAATTAGACCGACACAAACGGCTTTTATGCCAGGAAGGCATATTCTTGAAGGTGTGGTAGTTCTTCATGAGACTATTCATGAGCTGCATCGGAAGAAATTAGATGGGGTGCTCTTCAAAATTGATTTTGAAAAGGCCTACGATAAAGTAAAATGGCCATTCTTACAGCAAGTTTTACGTATGAAGGGCTTTGATCCGCAATGGTGTAAGTGGATTAAAGACTTTGTACAAGGTGGCAGTGTGGGAATTCGGGTTAATGATGATATTGGCCATTATTTTCAAACGAGAAAAGGCTTGAGACAAGGTGATCCTCTTTCTCCAATTTTATTTAACATCGTGGCAGATTTGCTAGCAGTTATGATTGCTCGTGCAAAAGAGGATGGCCAAGTTGGAGGCCTTGTCCCACATTTGATCGAGGGAGGGGTTTCTATTTTGCAATATGCTGACGATACAATACTCTTTATGGAACATGATTTAGCCAAGGCAGTCAATATGAAATTAATTCTTTGTATTTTTGAACAACTTTCGGGACTAAAGATTAATTTTCACAAGAGTGAGATTTTCTGTTTTGGAAAAGCTAAGGATATGGAACAACAATACAAACAGATTTTTGGATGTGAATCTGGTTCCTTACCTTTTAGATATCTTGGTATACCTATACATTATAGAAAATTACGTAATGCTGAATGGAATCCAGTTGAGAGTCGTTTTGTTGCAAAGCTGGGTTGTTGGCAAGGCAAATTACTCTCATATGGCGATCGGCTTGTGCTTATCAATTCAGTATTAACTAGTCTACCCATGTTTATGCTATCTTTCCTGGAGATACAGGTGGGAGTTAGAAAGCGATTAGATTTTTTCCGGTCTAGATTCTTCAGGCAATCTGATGAGACTAAGAAGAAATATAGGCTAACAAAATGGAATATTATATGTAGACCGAAAGATCAAGGAGGCCTAGGGATTGAAGTGCTTGAGTTAAAAAATAAATGTTTACTTAGCAAATGGCTATTTAAATTGCTTACCGAGGAGGGCATGTGGCAAGAATTATTACGTAATAAGTATCTTAAAAATAAAACATTGTCTCAAGTTGAGGCAAATCCGACAGACTCTCCTTTTTGGAAAGGATTAATGAGAGTAAAAGATGTTTTCTTTGAGAGAGGCTTCTTTGAGATAGGAAATGGATCGACCGTGCGTTTTTGGGAAGATGTTTGGCTAGGGGACACTTCTTTAGCAGAACAGTACCCATCTCTATATAACATTGTGCAACAGAAAAATGTTTTAGTTGCAAATGTGCTAGCAAACACACCTCTAAATATTGCTTTCAGGAGGGTGTTGACTGGCAATAAGTGGAACGATTGGTTACACTTATGTCAAAGACTAATGATAGTTCGGCTGTCTAATAACCCGGATAAGTTTATTTGGAAGCTTAATCTACACGTGCTTTCACAGTTAGATCTATGTATTTAGACTTGATGAATGGTCATACAAGATTTTTACGTACATACTTATGGAAATTGAAAATTCCATTAAAGATTAAAATTTTCATGTGGTTCTTAAATAACAAAGTTGTGTTAACTAAGGACAACCTAGCTAAGCGGAATTGGCATGGGTGTACTAAGTGTTGTTTTTGCGACTCGGATGAGACTGTCGAGCATTTATTTATATCATGTCCATTTGCACGTATTATCTGGCGCATGGTCTATTTTACTTATAATATACCTCCTCCAACTAATATTACTAATATGTTTAGTAACTGGTTGAATGGAGTAGACAAAACTGATAAAGCAAGAATACGCATTGGTGTATCTGCTTTATGTTGGTCTATCTGGACTTGTCGAAATAATTTTGTGTTTAATAAACATGTGGGTACCAATTTTCTGCAGGTTATCCGTATGGCTGCACATTTGATACAGTTATGGTCTCTGCTACTCCCGGAGGATCAGCGGGAGCCTATGGTTACTGGGTGCAACCGGCTGCTGACGGTCACACAGGACTTCTATTTCCAGGCTACTGGATGGCGACATATTAGTAGACTTCAGAATGGATAGTCACTTGTTGCTTTTACTATTCCGTTGGTTGATACATGTCTCAACCTTAGCTGATCCATGATTGTAATACTTTGAATTTTTAAACTTCATAATAAATCGCTGTGTGCATCATCTGATGCAGAGGCGGGGGCTATGCTCCATTTCTAAAAAAAAAACAGGGGGACAACGTGAGATTTGTTTTTGTGCAAAGCCATTCTTTTCAAAACTAGGGGATGCATGTCCACCCTTCCTAGTTTATGAGTTGCTTACTTTTATTTTGGGTTCCGGCTTCCGAAGACGCCTAGCCACCGACGAGAAAGCACAGAGGTGACGAAAAATGGCTGGCCAGGAAGCAGTTGATGGGTAATGACCCCTGATGTGTTCTTGGCAGCCTAGCTCATCACATTCCCCATCTATGCTTCATTGTCTTCATTTTTTCCGTCTAATTTTTTTGTGTCCAGCTGGTCCTGTCAGTGAAGTCTTTTTGCAGTGCACGTCGGAACAGATACAAAAACCCTGCTCTGTTTGAGCGGGTAATTTGGGAAACGTAAAAAGCTTGACACTAAACAAGGCAGAATATATATAAACGACAATACATAAACTTTGTTTTTCAGCATTTGGCCTCATTGCCCCCACACGTAATGGAAAAATGAACAGTAAGCCGACAGGATGGCGTCGCAATAGCCCAAGGTTGGCGTTGGCACGAAGTTGCTCGCCCCCATTCAGAGCGCCTGCTCTTTGACAGGCGCGTCCGCTGCAATCTCCACGACCCTTGGGATGCAAGCTTCCAGTTGGCGGCTGCGCATAAGGTGCAACGGCAAAATTCATGCTGCCTAGTTTCCTGGCGACCGCTCAACATGTAAGAGCAAAGCCGTAGCGGCGGACCGCCGCCTTCCTCTCCGACGATGGTGCTTGCTCCTGGCGCCCCAACAGGCGCAAACCACTCGGTTAGGAATTTGTTGGCCACCGCCGTGTTGTTGCATGTTCCAGCAGTGGCGTTCTCGCGGTTCTTGGCCTAGATGATTAGGCGCCTGCCATCTTGTGTCGCATGGAGAACGCCGTAGCCGTCACGGAGGTAGAAGCCGAGCTCGCGGAGCGCGCCAGTGTGGCCCATGTTTGCGGCCCTCGTGCACAACCCAGCTTCCATTTCAAGGCGACGATCGGTCCTAGTGCCGCCACTCCCGTTGAACTAGATGACGGCGAGGGTGTACATCGCCTCCAGGTGCCCGCCCATGGCAGCCTTGATCATGGAAGCGGCGCCTGTCCTGCGGCTCCGCATGCTGTAGAACAGAATCTATAGTGTAGAGAGAAGAAGTTAGAGCCTGAATGACGCTGGGAAAAACAGCGGACGTAAAGCTAGATTAACACATTAATTTCGATGTTTTACCATGCCAAGGATGTACGCTGCATCAAGATTTCCGGCATATGCGCAAGAACGCACGAACTTGGGCGGGGGGGGGGGTCTTCTGACCATTTGTCAGCCCGCACTGAGAGGTAACGCGGGGACGCCTTCCTCAGCATCTCCTTTATTTTCCCAAGTTCCCTGAATCTCCTGGATATGCATGCAAACAGAAGGGGATGGTGTTTGGAGGCGAAGAGGGGGGGGGTGGGAGGCTGCGGAGGAGCTCTTGTGTTTTTTGAAATGTGATGGTACGCGAGGGGATAGGGGTGACAACAAACAAAACAAAAATGCTGGTCGCAAACTAGAGAAGAAAACAGAAGTGGAAAAGAAACACAGTCAGATCGATGCAATCGGACCGATGAATGCAAAAGAAACAAAAGAATAGTGGATGCATGGAAAGAAACAAAACATAGCAACGTAGCTAGTGCTGTGGGAAGGAAAACAACGTAGCTGTGTGCAAAGCCTGAGCAAAAGTGGCTCTATCCTTGGGAGGAGAGAGAGAACCAAATGAGTGTAAGCTGCAAAGTAAAAGCCGGGGGTAGTGGAAAGTTTTCAAAAGTTGGCTAGTGGACGCATGCATGGGAAGAAAAACAAAACCAGTGGCACCTTTGGAGAAGAAAACAAAAGTGGACATGTGAACGGAAGCATGCATGAAATGAAAACAAAACCAAGACAACATCTGTAGTGACGTGGAGGGAAGAAAAAACAAAAATGAAATGATGCATGTTGTGCTCTCTATGTAACGGCGTTAGAGGCCAGTGTGTTGTAATCAGAGACCAATGTATTGCATGTGCTAGATCCAACGGTTGGATGAATATGCACACCTACCATGGTGGCTATCCCACTATTTCCCCAGGATATATATCTAGCCACTTTTTAGCATGTAGGTTTGAAGCAAAATAAGTAAACCTATATATTAAAAAATAATTAGATATATGTTCTATATAAAAATGCTAAAACATTTTTTTTTTAATATTCCACATTTTATATTTTGAAACAGATGAAAATATGTCATAACTCATAACATGAGGATTCGAGGATACGTAGGATGGTGCAATGCAAAAGTGCCTTCTAAACTATTTTACTCTGTCGACCAACTACAAAGCAGGTTGCAAGATATGCAGTGTTACACATTTCATCAGAAAGGTGATTTGTAATGTCAAAACATGAAAACAAATCATTAATTGTTGCGTCCTCCCGCGTCGTTTCAAGTAGATCCCATACTGAAGACTAGTCAAGCATTCCATTGACTGGTCAAGCACTATTGCCATTTTCTTTCAGAATAAGAGCATTGATAGGGCAGATCCTCTGGTTCCGATTAATCAAAGTGGACGATCGAACTAACGCGTTCTTCTATTCATGTGGATTTGACTAACGTGTCAGTGTGGACATTGAGGTAGGCCCGTTGAAATATATTACCCTCATTTATCTTACCGGTAAACCTGGTAGCGACGTTCGTTGAAAGCTGGCGGCGGATTTTACCCATTTCGAGAAAATAACTCATATGAAGAAGTTCTACTTGTCTTCTCGGTGCTTCGATGTTTACCTTTTCACGACTTTGTAATTTATGATGTACACTGTCTATCAGACTACATATAGTGGAAGTAACTAAGCTAGTAGCATGCATATCATCTAGGCTAAAATATGATACCACAATTAATGAAGACAGACAAATTGAGTGACATAATATGTTACCATCATATAGTGGTTTTAATACAAAATAATAAACAGTAGTCTTTGTGTTTAGCATATATAACACTATTCACTATGAAGCCTAAACCAAATAAAATTTAGCGCCTCTACCTATTAAAAAATCTAGCTTCGTTGATGAACTAAGCAGGATAATTAAGTTGGATCGAACAAAAATGAAGGAGTGATAAAACAGAAACCCACATCATAGTCCTTTGATGTCATTGGCTCTAACTCGGTCTCTTACCGTTCAAAAAAAAAAACTCAGTCTCTTACACCTTGATTTTTGTCCATACATCTGGTGAAAAAATTACAGAATACCAAACCTTTAAAACTGGACAAACTTGGGGTACTATCTAATCTTAGTCAAGTGGATTTGACTTGGCCGCCTAGAGTGGATATTTAGCGAGATCCTTCGAAGTATATTAACATGACGCATATGTTATTGGCCCAAGTTTGAGAAGGGGCCCATGTCTACCGCTACATTTTACTTATATAGATGCAAATACTCATTGGCCCAAGTATGAAAA
This sequence comes from Dactylis glomerata, assembly GCA_007115705.1. Classification (NCBI taxonomy): domain Eukaryota; kingdom Viridiplantae; phylum Streptophyta; class Magnoliopsida; order Poales; family Poaceae; genus Dactylis; species Dactylis glomerata. Next base: position 684,571 of record QXEO01001033.1, on the reverse strand, counting down.
GAGGGGCCACGAATACACATCAAAATATATAGGGTAGGACCCACCATAGAGGGGAGAGAGAGACCCACCACAATGCCCGCACGCCACTCATGTGGTTCTCTCTCGAAATAATATGTCTTTCCTCCAAGGCGTTGAAAGAAAACATAGAGTGTAATGAGGCACCCTCTCGAGCTTCCACAGTTTGTGGGATAGCGTGTTTAAATTGTCAAAAATGGCAATGACTGTAATCCGCTACGATGCGACCACAACTCTAAAAATGAAGACACGACATTACATCATTATTAAGATGTTGGGTTGGAGGATGGATCCCATGGCGCGGACATGAAGCGGCAACCATGGCACCTCAGGAATGTGCAGCGGTGACTCTGATGACAGGGATATATGTAGGACGGTGCAATAAGGAAGTGCCTTAAAAAAAATTATTGTGCCGATCCACTATTCGTGGCGACTAGTAAAACAAGCAAATAGATATGCATTGTTATACATTCCATACCGGCAGATAATGACGTGATATATGACATGCAAGACCGTTATACTTTCATGTCTCTAGGAACAAATTCGCTAATCATTGTTTTGTCTAATGTATGCGACGTGCCAAGTGTGTCTCATACTGAAGACTAGACTAGTCAAGCGTTCCACTGACTGTCAAGCACGACCTGCCCTTTGATTTTAGAATAAGATTATTGAGAGGGCAGATGCTCCGGTTCCGGTTAATCAAAGTGGACGATCAAGCTGTTGCGTGTAGTAATAAATTTGCGTGTAGTAATTCTCAAAAAAAAAATTGCGTGTAGTAACAAATTAGTGATGCTTTTGGCGTACTATCTGGCTCATCTATTCATGTTGATTAATTTGACTAAGTCATCGGTGTAGACATTCAGCGAGCTCCGTTGAAATATATTACTCCCTCCGATCTATATTATTTTTCGCTAATACCTATCTACCACTAAAATATATTTAGTTATATCTATATTAGCGAAGAGTAATATGAGTCGAAAGAAGTACCTTCCTTTTCTTGATTGGTAAATAACCAGGTAGCGGTACAGGCTACACGCTATTGGTGCCTTCGGTCAGTTTTGAGAGCAATCTCTTATGACTTATATGAGTAGTAGTCCAGGTCAAGAGCGTTGTCAATGGGTAGCTCACAACTGCGCAATTTTCTTTAATTGTTCTAACATCACCCTTGAGGTGTAATGTCTTAAATATTGAACCTAGTAATAAAATTGGTTGTGTGTGATGGACATGTGCCGGAGACTTTACCCATTTAGCCTTGAGGTGTAATGTTTTAAATATTGTCTTGGTCATGCATTTGAGCTACAATTTGGCTAATCCTAGTCCTGTCGATTTGACTTGGCCGCTTGGATATTCAGCGACGGTCAAAGTATATTACATGGAAGATGCGTGCGACTGACTTGGGGGCGGATGCTCAGTGCTCATAGTCAGAGAAGGTGCCCACTACCGCAGCTACCATTTACTTACTTATATAGTTGCAATAGGATGTATATCTAGCCACTTTTTACCATGTAGGTTTGAAGCAAAATAAGTAAACCTATATATTAAAAAATAGTTAGATATATGTTCTATATAAAAATGCTAAAACATTTTATATTTTGAAACAGATGAAAATATGTCATAACTCATAACATGAGGAGTCGAGGATACGTAGGATGGTGCAATGCAAAAGTGCCTTCAAAACTACCAACTACAAAGCAGGTTGCAAGATATGCAGTGTTACACATTTCATCAGAAAGGTGATTTGTAATGTCAAAACATGAAAACAAATCATTAATCGTTGCGTCCTCCCGCGTCGTTTCAAGTAGATCCCATACTGAAGACTAGTCAAGCATTCCATTGACTGGTCAAGCACTATTGCCATTTTCTTTCAGAATAAGAGCATTGATAGGGCAGATCCTCTGGTTCCGGTTAATCAAAGTGGACGATCGAACTAACGCGTTCTTCTATTCATGTGGATTTGACTAACGCGTCGGTGTGGACATTGAGGTAGGCCCGTTGAAATATATTACCCTCATTTATCTTACCGGTAAACCTGGTAGTGACGTTCGTTGAAAGCTGGCGGCGGATTTTACCCATTTCGAGAAAATAACTCATATGAAGAAGTTCTACTTGTCTTCTCGGTGCTTCGACGTTTACCTTTTTAATTTATGATGTACACTGTCTATCAGACTACATATAGTGGAAGTAACTAAGCTAGTAGCATGCATACCATCTAGGCTAAAATATGATACGACAATTAATGAAGACAGACAAATTGAGTGACATAATATGTTACCATCATATAGTGGTTTTAATACAAAATAATAAACGATAGTCTTTGTGTTTAGCATATATAACACTATTCACTATGAAGCCTAAACCGAATAAAATTTAGCGCCTCTACCTATTAAAAAATCTAGCTTCATTGATGAAGTAAGCAGGATAACTAAGTTGGATCGAAGAAAAATGAAGGAGTGATAAAACAGAAACCCACATCATAGTCCTTTGATGTCATTGGCTCTAACTCGGTCTCTTACCGTTCAAAAAAAACTCAGTCTCTTACACCTTGATTTCTGTCCATACATCTGGTGAAAAAATTACAGAATACCAAACCTTTAAAACTGGACAAACTTCAAAGATGTCAAAGAGCCGCCCCCAATAGCCCAGAACCTACAACCGATAATTGCACTAGTGCTGGGGACACACACCTTGCAAGTCAGGGTGGAAGAAGCCTGGGAGCACAAAATAACCAAAATGCGGGACCCACTGGGCAGAAATATGCTTAACACTACAATCGCTGCCATCAATGTTAATACATGCCAAATAATCGGACAAAATTACCTTAAAAATATTACACTATGTGGATCAACTAGAAAGCAGGTATAGCTAGATATGCAGCTAGCATTATATATTTCATATCGCACAGGTGCTTTGTATTCTCGCGCTATGAAAACATGAAACATTATTCATTAATCATTGTGTCATCCATCTTACGCGTCGTTTCAAGTGGATCCCATCTAAAGACTAGTCAAGCATTCCATTGACTAGACAAGCAATTCGCCATTTTATTTTCAAGGATAAGAGAACTGAGAGGGCAGAGGCTCCGGTTTGGTTTAATCAAAGTGGACGACCGAACTAGCTATACTTGTTGCTAAAAATAAATTGCACGTCTATATGTTAAGTTGAGCGGTGTGTTGCATCCATATACTGGAGGCTGCTCATTTTATTCATGTAGATTTGACTAAGGCGGTAGTGTGTGTTAGATGTATATTTGTACATTTGTATTTTCCCCACCTGTTAGGGGGTTCCTGCATATTCTCACCTGTACATGTAACTATATATATTGTGGCCTTTGGCCGTCAGGGAATACAAGTTGTCTATTCCTAACATGGTATCAGAGCCATAGGTTAGCTCTTCTCCTCGCAGCCGCCGCCGCCGTCCGTCCCGGCCTCCTGCCGCCGCGTCCGGTCGCCGCCGCTGTCTCTCCCTAGCCGGTTCTCGTCCGGCCTCGCGAAGCTCTCCCCGCCCGGCCTTGTCTCGTGCTCGATCTGCACGTCTTCTTGGATCCACCCGACCCCGCCCGTCCTCTTCGATCCGCCCGCCTGGGATCTTGCTTCGATCCCCGTCTTCCGCCCGGATTGCTCCCGTCCTGCTCGGGAGCCGTTCCTGCCGCCCGTCTGCTCCCGTCCTGGTCGCTCTCGGCTGCCCCGCGCCCGCCTCCTGCTGGCTGGCCCGAGCGCCCGACTGCCAAGACTGCCCGTACCTGGGCTCTGGATCGATCCTGCTTCCGCCGGTGTGCTCCGTCACCGCCTCGGCTGCTCGCCCACGCCCGTCCTCGGAACGGACGTCCTGAATAGGTCCGGCCAGGCCGGAATTTGCTGGTGGTTAGCTTGATTTCGCCGGATTTGATCTGATCTGTGCGAATTTCGCCGGATTTCATCTTGTGTACAAAAAAAAAAAATCGAAAAAAAAAAGAGGGAGAGATATGTCTACCTCATCGGGCTATGTTGCGATTCCTCGCTGCCCGGTGATCTTTGATGGTGCGAATTACCCTGATTTCGCTGCCTCTTCACGCGGTCATAGCCGCCCTCCGCCGACTCCGTCTACGTCGGCTCGCCGCTCTTCGTCGACCTTCGCGGCCTCTTCCCGCTGTTATGGCCGCGCTTCGCCGACCCCGTCTACGTCGGCCTGTCGCTCTACATCGACTTTCGCGGCCTCTCCACGCGGTTTTAGCCGCCCTCCGCCGACTCCGTCTACGTCGGCTCGCCGCTCTTCGTCGACCTTACAGTGTGGACATTCCGCGACGCCCCTTGAAATATATATTACCCTCCTTTTCTTATTGGTAAACCCGGTAGCGACATTCGTTGAAAGCTGGCCGGGGATTTTACCTATTTCGGCAGAAAAAATTTCATATGCACAAGCTGATGTCATACAGGACTTTGTAGTTCGTTTCATACATTGTATATGGGACAACCCATAGTGAAAATAACTAAGCTAGTAACTTACCTGCCACCTAAGCAAACTAGGAGAGACAAATATAGTAATATAATATGCTATCATCATATAGCGATTTTCAATGCAAACCGATTCTATAAAGTAATAAATGATAGTACGTATGTTATCACATATATGACACTACTTACTATGTAGATAGGGACATAAGCATGTTACTAATCTAAGCTACTCTCCACTATGACCTCAGCTTAAGCCGACTAAAATTTGGTACCTCCACCTATTAAAAAATCTAGCTTCATTGATGAAGTAAACAGAATAATTAAGTTGGATCGAACAAAACTGAAGCAACAAAGGGTTGTGATAAAACACAAAGCTACAGCATAGTCCTTGAATTGTCATTGACTCTAACTCCACCTCTTATGCCTCGATGTTTGTCCATTACATCCGGTGAAGAAATTGCAGAATACCAATCCTGTAAAAACTGGACTAACTCAAAGAGCCGTATGATCCGTCTAACCCCAATAGCCCAAACCTAAAATCGATAAATGCACTAGTGCCGGGGACACACAATTCAAGCCAGGGCTAGAAGAAGCCCGGGAGCACAAATGAACCAAAACGAGGGACTCACTGGCAGAAATATGCTTGACACTACTATCCCTGCCATCACCGTCAATACATACCAAAGCATCGGATGCCAATTGTCGAGATCAAGAGTCATCTATCTGCGAGATTAAGAGGTCACATGCTCTCCATTGTCGGGCGCTAGCCACGACATCCATTGAAAGTACACGCAAAACTACTGCATATGCAAGTTAAATAGCACACTCTCGTACTGTTAGGTCTAACTATGTTGCCACTCTTGGGAAGTTAGGATTGATCTTCCTATGACTCGAGATTAGCACACATTTATCATGATCCTAAAAATATGCAGAAGAAATAATGTATTACTTCAACACTAATGAACTAACGCATGGACTTTGTTTGTGTCGGAAAGAAATATATGCATCAAGCATATATGGATAAAGTAGGTTCAGCCTAAACATAAGATCAGTCATGAGTGCAAAAACACGGAGGTAGTGCAAGTACTATGTGCTCTCAGGCTAACGTTAGTAACATTAGCATAGAGACATCAATGTTTTACATTGGAAACCCTAAACTTGAGGAGGAAACTCCGTGTCGATGCCAGCCAAATCTCATTTGACTATTAGCAAACTTGGGATATAAGTTGTTCTCTAGTAAGCACTAGATACTCTCATATATCAAGATATTACATATTCTTGCATGGCAAGAATAAGGTTATTGGCACATAAGTTGGGGACTAGAGCAATGTCACATGGTAAAATCATAGCTTGAGCAAGACAATGTAGTGGATCTAGAGTTCACACCTTTGTGGGGAACACTCAGTGCATGACTTCAAGCTCTTCCATCAACAATCTGCCATTCTCTTCTCACTAGGTTTTCTTTCTCTTCTCTGATAGAATCTAACCTATAACACTCTACCTAGTATTGGCTGGATAGTGGATTTAGCATTCAAATTCTGTCATGTGCATAGTCAAAAAAAAGTATCTAGGAAGGGATGGAGGCTAGGCGCAAGTTGGAGGTGGAAAACATAGGGGATGGCCATGGAAAGAGGAATAAGTATGTAATACTGGCTAAACGATAATGAGTTGAACACGATCAACTTTTATCCAATAGCTTTCATGTTCAGAACACCACAACTAAATGATAGCGAGATTGACCTTCACCAAATAGCTTTGATTTTCAGAACACCACTTTGGGTGTGTAGTTGTTGTGAACTTGTGATGACCTTGGAATCTATAAGGATATATCTTGTTAAAAAATATCCAAATAAATCCTTCTTTCTACAATTGTGTAGACTCTGAGACTTATTTGATCACCTCTTAGCAAAAATAAGTTGATATCCCCTACTGTCAATTACTTAATTTGTTTAACACTGAATGGCAAAAAAAAGTGAAACATGGTTACATGGATAAGATTTATCCAACAGAAATATGAACTTTCCTCTTAGATCGGCTTAGAAGAGAAAATTGAACATTCAGCATACACAGGATAGTCAATAATACAGAAGCGAAGTACATAAATTTAGCCAAAAGTAGCTTGACGATTTGAACTTTTGCCTTTTTCAGATTGGACATTAAAAAAATTATAAAAAGTCTGATAAAGTTAACAGTAGCAATTAATCAGAAGCTTCCTCTTCTAATAATCTCTTAAATGAGACATTTAATCTTTACGCATGAAGCAATCTAAGAGGAAGATTATAAGGTCGATCCCAACAGTTTTCTTTTTGTATTAGGCCTTGTTTGGCTGGCGTGTATCAGCGTGTTTTCGCTGAAGTGTTTTGGGTGATCCTAGCGGCAAATACCATCGGTATGTGGTGTCAGCTCCACGTGCACCCTCGCTCCACCCTATGGAATACGAATTAGACCGCACAGCGGTGCTTCTAGAAGGTGGTCCGATGTTCCCGAAACAAGCCAGGCAGGGGCGAAGCTAGAGGAAAAGTTCATTGGGTTCAATTCTACTAGATATGCTGTGAACTTGCACTAATGAGCTAAGTGGAAGACTGAATTAGCGAAGTATTGAGGAAATTCGTTGGGTTCAAGTGAACCCAACCCTTGTATGCCAGCTCCGCCACTGAAGCCAGGCCAGAGAAAATTCTCCACGATCGTGCTACAGAAGGCGAAGTGGAGCGACCAAAAAAACGCGAGGCAGGTGTCGTGTTTCTTATCCTGGTCGACCCGACGAGTATCCGAGCGTGTTGAAGTGGATTGTTGGCCTCAGCCCGTTTAAAACCTGTGTACCGAATGATCAATGCTGTGTTTTAACGTGTTACGTAGTGTCGGCCCATGAGATTACACTATGAAACATCTAAAACCCGGCCTGCCGAATGAGGCCTTAAGAATGTACTCCCTCTGATCGGAAATAACTGTCGGGGACATAGTACAAACTTTGTACTAAGATAGTACAAAATTGCCGACACTTATTTCCGATCGGAGGGAGTACTGAATTATGCTGGCGCGTAGTATAGATTCACTGTTCTTTTGCTTTCTTTGGGTTTCGCTGTCTTTGTTTTATCGGTTTGTAGTTCTGTTCTTTTTTGTTCACTTTTGTCTGTTAAACCTGCACCCTGTTGGTGGCTTCTTCTCATGCAAATGACACACATTTCAATGCGTGTTCGAGAGGAAAAGTGTTTGTGGTCAACTGATATTACTGATTTGTCTATGCTAAGACAGTTAAATTGGGTTTGAAATCAGCATAGCCTAATTAACACTACTATACTAGTTTACAGAAGAAGAGAAAAGATGCAGATCACTGACTTAGCTGAAACCAATGGCTGATCGAGTAGTTTGCTACTATCATGAACTGTTTTGGGCAATCAGAGGGGAAAAGGGCCTAGCAGCACGCTGGGAACAAATCAGTACTCCTATTATGTTTGTACTACTATTAATTTCACAAGTTGCTGGAGAATAAGAGCACGCACCAAAAGGAATTGGAGAAGGGGCTGCCGGAGCAATTCCTCATAAATGGATGAGCCAGAGGCGGCCTTTGATATAAAAGGCAGCTTTTCAAAATTCATCAGTCATATCAATTATTTTATCTTCAGGAGACCTTTGTTGCACTTCACAACCCCTGCGTCCAGGTCCACAATCATTCTGACTACATCGGCACCAGCAGTTCCCAAATAAGCTTGTCCAAATTTGTGATCTGGAACTGAAGAACAGAAAGATTAGAATGCTTATCATATTTATTTGAATTGGTCAGGCTAATAGAAAAGCACATAGTTTATGGGCTTTATGGGGTAATACGGAAATACGACCGATGCCAGGTGTTTTACACGGAATGAAAATTAAGATGCAAATCACAATCGGTCGCACGCTTGTACATATGAATCCGGCCGATGACAGTTATGCTCGTGCAACCATGAATTTCGAGATTTGAAAGAATTGTTCTTTGCCATGAAATAGCAGTAGAATTTCAGGTCCTAAGATCTTTACTGGTCAATGCCAAGGAGGGCTAGTACAACATTGAGTTCCTGCTATAACTGAAACCTATATGACCTAAAATAACAGTTTATAACATTCTTACGGTTCTGGAAACAAGACAATGTTCATTAGTCCTACGAGCCACCTTAGACTCCATTACATTACAAGAAATCAAAAATCAAAACAACAAACATAAACTGGAGATCAAAAAATAAATCTTGATAATCTTGATCGGCATGTGGGGTTGGCAGACTTGGAGATCCAACTCGATCAGCCGTATGTCAAGATGATGAGTATATCAAAAGACAAAGATGATCTGATTATCAGTTAGCTTGTTCTAGTTGGCAGCACATCCACTCTTCTCCATCGATGAAAAAAGATTGCCAGCTTCTTCCACTGATCTTCCTTGATAAGATTTGTTATCATTACACAGTAGGTAAAAACTTTAGTTACGAATCCATATTATCCATTGGCTGGTATTGCAGCAAACAAATCCTTAGCTTCTTGGTTTCTCTAAACACTGTAGAATGCACCCATCATGATACTGACAATCATTATATCAAATCTCATATTCATTGTACGTAATTTCTGGAACAATTTGTCCAGCCAGAAATAACCCATCCAGTATAGCATTGTAGTGGCCCAAAGAGGAATATCCATGGATGAGGCTATTATATGCCACATTATCAGGTTCAACACAATTATTAACCATTTGACGAAGGAAACACTCTTATAACATAAACCTACATGACCTAAAGGAATAGTTTATAATGTTCTTGTGGTTCTGGTAACTTAAACCTACATGACCTAAAAGAACAGTTTTAACGTTCTTATGGTTCTGGAAAAAAGACAATGTTCATTAGTCCTACGAGCCACCTTACACGCCATTACATTACAAGAAATCAAAAAATCAGAACACCAAACAAAAACTGGAGATCAGGACAACAACAGATCTTGATTGTCTTGATCGACATGAGGGGTCTGCAGACTTGGAGATCCAACTAGATCAGCCGTATGTCGACAACATGAGCACGGCAAAAGACAAAGATGATCTGATTATCAGTTAGCTTGTTCTAGTTGAGCAATGTGTGTGCGATGACGACATGTCCATGCAGGTTCTTCTTGCAGTGCATATATACAAGAACAATGTTATAAAAGACCTGACAGTGTCAAATTAGTTACTGACTGGAATAATATGATGTTCATAGATTGGTTTGATTCATGTCACACCATATGCACATGCATATGTTTTTAGTACACAAAGCATCGCATTAAAATATTGGCTCCGGTTCTATACAAGGAAATATATGCTTGTCAACATAAGTTTCAGATGTTGTGCGCTAAGTACAGACTTTATTCAATTCCAAGCTTGCACATATCAAGGAATGGAGGGGAATATTTTGTTCTCACAAGAAGGCGTTGAAGTGTGCAAGTGTTGAACTCCTTTATTTAAGACGACCCTCCAATCTCATAGCAATTTTTCTTCTCTGATGGTTCATTCTCCAAAGAAGCTATGAGGATGCTTGGCCCCGTTGTTTCTTTACCACTTGACATCTCATCCTTGCTCTTGCGCTTCCTACTAGAAGAAGGTATTTCCTGTTGCTTTTCCGCATCTGCAAATGGTGAGGAGATAAAAAAAATGTAAACACGTAGTTCTAATCACTTCAATCACTCTCAAAAGATTCACTCTATCACGATGTGTCACGTGTTGGGGGTGGAATAGACCGGAGGTTGTAGTTGTGGGAGGTTGGAGGACGAGGGCGGTAGTCCCGTCGACCTATGATCGGAGAAGGAGGAGAGAGGAGGCGCCGGGGCGCAGGAGCACGAGGTGAGAAGATAGATTGTTTTCTGCTTGCTTTATTAATCAAACGTGGGGTGGACTTATATAGTCCAATTACAACTTGTAGTCTAAGAAAGAAACTCTAATTATTTGGAAGTGGCAGGAAAACCTTCTACGGGACAAACCTTTCCACTTTCCAAAACCTGACACTAATAATTAAAAAAGGAAGCAAGCAATACGTATCCATCTAAACTCTAAACTCCTGGTGCATCGCGGCTTGGAGCTGGAACCTGTGGGTCTGGGGCAGACCTCCTCCTCCGCTGGAACTTCTTACCCCACATGACATCTCCCCCTCCATTCTGAAACAGCTCGTCCTCGAGCTGGAAGCTGGGATAACGGTCACGGAAGGCTGTGACATCTTCCCAAGAAGCAGCAGACGCCGGCTGTCCTTCCCACTGGATGAGCACCTGCTGGATACCCCGAGCAATACGAGCACGCAGTGCTTGTACAGGAGTTGGATGTACTCGACCTTGAAATAGTGGAGGGAGCTTCGGTGGACTTTCAGGAGGTGGACCATGGTATTTCTTCAGTACTCCGACATGGAAGACATCGTGGATGCGGGCGCGAGGGGGTAACTCGAGACGGTAAGCAACCGTATCAATTTTAGCCAAGACCTTGAAAGGCCCATAATATTTGGGTGCCAATTTGCCTTTTGCGCCTGCTCCGAGGAATGCCGCTGGGCGGTGCTGCAGGCGTAGCCAAGCCCACTCGCCCACATCAAAGGAAAGGGCCCGATGCTTGTCATCATAGTAATGTTTGTACTGCTGCGCTGCTTGAAGGAGACGTTCACGGACGTCTATTAAGAACTGGTCGCGGTCGATGATCTGCTGTTCGACCGCCTGATTGCGAATTTCTCCTTGAGTATAGTCCCGGAGAGATGGGGGATCCCGTCCATAAACCACCTTGAAAGGAGTGTCCTTCAAAGCTGAATGATATGAAGTGTTGTAGCAGTATTCTGCCCATGGCAGCCATTGGAGCCACTGGCGTGGACGATCCCCAGTGATGCAACGAAGGTACATGGTGATGACGCGGTTTACAGCCTCCGATTGTCCATCGGATTGTGGATGGAAGGCAGAACTCATGTGCAAGCGTGTGCCTGCGGCTGCAAACAAGGCCTTCCAAAATCCGGAAGTGAACACCACATCCCTGTCCGAAACGATGGATGTTGGAAAACCATGAAGACGGACGATGTTGTCAGAGAAGGCTTTAGCAACAGACTCAGCCGTGTATGGATGTGCTAACGGAATAAAATGGGCGTATTTGGAGAAACGATCCACCACTGTAAGAATAACACTTTTACCGCCCACTTTTGGTAATGCCTCAATGAAATCCATGGAGATGTCTTCCCAGACACGAGATGGTACCGTCAAAGGCTGTAACAGGCCAGCCGGATGCAGTTGCTCCGTTTTATTGCGTTGACAAACCGGACAAGAGCGGATATATTGCTGTAGGGCGGACCGTGCTTGAGGTAGATGAAAATCCCGACGGAGGCGATGCAGCGACTTTTGTATGCCTTCATGACCGCTATCGTGAGCCATAGACAGTACCTCCGCTACCAGCTGTGATGCGGGTGGCACATAAGCTCGCTGCTGAAAAGTAACGATGCCATCGACGAGAGCCCAAGGTTGCCCCAACTCGCCAGATTCCAACTGCTCTCTAAATGTTATCAGTGCCGGGTCTGTAAGTGCGGCCTGACGTAGGGCTTCAAATAGATCAAAAGAAGTCCCGGTGATGGCGCATGTGTGTCCTGTAGGCGCATCGCGGCGAGATAGCGCGTCAGCGACGATGTTTTGACGACCTGGTTTGTATTCCACAGTGAAATCAAAACCCAATAATTTGCCCACCCAATGATGCTGAGGTATGGTGGCAAGGCGTTGGTCTAACAGAAACTTGAGGCTGTAGTGGTCAGTTTTGACGACAAAGGCGCGGCCCCAAAGATATGGTCGCCAATGGCGAACGGCTTGAACCAGACCAATGAGCTCCCGCTCATAAGCGGCTAGAGAGGCATGTCGAGGAGCTATGGCTTTGCTGAAATAGGCAATTGGCCCATCGCCTTGATGCAGTACAGCACCGAAACCAGACCCAGAAGCATCGCACTCCACAATAAACGGAATTGCAAAGTCAGGTAACTGGAGCACCGGAGCGGTGGTGAGGGCAGTCTTGAGAGTGTCAAACGCGGTGGCCGTCTGAGAGGTCCAGAGAAATCCATCTTTCTTGAGAAGTGCCGTTAGGGGTGCGGCAATTGTGCCAAAACCTCGAATGAACTTGCGGTAGTAGCCTGCAAGTCCCAAGAAACCACGCACAGCGCGAACGGAGCGCGGAATTGGCCAGTCCACCACGGCGAGGACCTTATCGCTGTCCATGGCAACTCCTGCTGCAGAGATGACGTGTCCCAGGTAAGCCATGGATTCCTCCCCAAATGAGCACTTGGAGCGCTTGAGAAAAAGCTGATGTGTGCGCATAGCCTCCAAAACGAGCTTGACATGACGCAGGTGATCCGACCAGGAGGAGCTGTATATCAAAATATCGTCAAAGAATACCAGTACAAAGCGACGAAGGAAGGGACGGAGTACTTCGTTCATTAGTGCTTGGAATGTTGCTGGAGCATTGGTGAGTCCAAAAGCCATCACCACAAACTCGAAGAGTCCCTCATGGGTGCGAAAAGCCGTCTTATGGATATCTTCAGGAGCCATCCGCACTTGATGGTAGCCGGATCGGAGGTCTAATTTGGTGAAAAAGCGGGCGCCCTTCAGTTCATCCAGCAACTCATCGACAACTGGAATAGGAAACTTGTCTTTGATAGTGACGAGGTTGAGTCCACGGTAGTCGATACAGAAACGCCAAGTACCATCATGCTTCTTGACGAGTAGGACCGGTGATGAAAACGCCGATGAACTACGGCGGATAAGGCCACGGGCCAGCATCTCAGCACATTGTCTCTCCAATTCGTCCTTTTGTATAGCCGGATATCGGTACGGCCGTACAGCAACAGGCTGCGTCCCTGGAATCAGGTGAATGTGATGGTCATGTTTGCGTGGCGGCGGTAGTCCCTGAGGCTCGGCGAAGACGTCGGAGAATGTGGCCAGGAGGCTGCTGAGGAGGTCTTTGCTGTCGCATGCATGTAATTGGGCCGGTCCTCCTGGTGAGCCAAGACCTGTCCACTCCACGCGGTGATCCACGTGCCAAAACGACATCCACTGTGTATTGAAATCCCACAGGATTGGCCCTAGTGTTTTGAGGAAGCGCGTGCCGAGCACCACATCAAATCCGCCCAATGGGATAGCGTGCAGGTCGACAAGGAAGCGTTCCTTGTCAATTGTGATAGCAGCATGTTTGAGGAGTCCCCGACAGGTCACCTTATCACCATTAGCAACTGTGACCCCGAGACGGCGGTCGGAGGAGAAGGGTATCCCAACGACGGAGGCCAGCTCCTCATGGATAAAGTTATGCGTGCTCCCGGAATCCAGCAAGGCGACGAGGTCACGATCCCCGATACGAAGAGCGACCTGCATGGTGTCGCTAGTGGGAATTCCTGTGACAGCAAGAAGCGAGATTGTAGCCTCCTGAAATTCCTCTAATGGTTCATCTTCATCGTCGGCTGACTGGATGTAAAAAAGGCGTTTGCAGCGATGGCCCCGAACAAACTGCTCATCACAATTGAAGCAAAGCCCTTTAGCGCGCCGGTCGTCCATCTCGGCCGGAGTGAGCTTCTTGAATACCAGTGCTGGTGCGGAGCCAGAGGAGCCTGGTACTGTCGCAGGGCTGGTCAGGGGCCGAACTGGGCGGCTCGGCCGAGCAGCTGCGGCCGTGGCTCCGGTGACGGTGTTGAGGTGCTCAAATGAAATTGCCAAGTCCATAGCAGCTTCCAGAGTTGCAGGCTTCAACATCTCGACCTGAGTTTTCATGGGCTCGCCCAAATTATTGGTGAAGATATCACGCTCCTCGGCGTCGGCAATTGGTCGAACACGAGAGAGATTCTCAAGGAAACGCTTAGTGTAATCCGCCACGGTGCCGGAGCGGCGTGTCGAGATCAACTCACCAAAGGGGTTTGCGCGTGTCGGTGGTCCAAAGTGATTGGAGATGAGTGTTTGAAACTCTCCCCATGAGGGCCGCTGGCCTAGTTTTGCCTCGAGGTGGCCGTACCATAAGGCGGCGATGTCGGTGAGGTGGTAGGAGGCGAGCCACGTCTTATCAGAATCCTGCGTCCGTTGACCGAGGAAGAACAGGTTGCAACGTGTCAGCCACGGCCGTGGGTCGCTTGCCCCGTCAAATAGGGGAAAGTCGATTTTGTAGAGTCGCGGCGCACGCTCGGAAGGATCCGACAGCGTGGCCCGGTCCCCGGCTTGTGATGTAGCCGCAGGCGGCGGCAGGATCCCGAGGCCACCAAGTTGAGGCGCGCCCCGCCCTTCAAGTCGGAGGATGGCCAGATTTTGCGCGCGTTGTTGCTGCGTCGTATCGGCGAGCTGGCCCTGGAGCTTTTGGAGCATCTCGGCAATGTTCTTGAGGGTGGCGCGGTCCTCGGCGCGTTCATCCCTCGCGGTTTGATTCTCCTCGGAGAGGCTGTTGAGGGTGGCGATCACGGCGTCCTGGTCCTCCTGCTGCTTGGCGGCCAGCTCTTCTAGGGTTTGCGGAAGGGGCAGCGGCGGTGCCATGGAAGCCGCCGGGATCGAGGATGAATCTGATACCAAGTTGTCACGTGTTGGGGGTGGAATAGACCGGAGGTTGTAGTTGTGGGAGGTTGGAGGACGAGGGCGGTAGTCCCGTCGACCTATGATCGGAGAAGGAGGAGAGAGGAGGCGCCGGGGCGCAGGAGCACGAGGTGAGAAGATAGATTGTTTTCTGCTTGCTTTATTAATCAAACGTGGGGTGGACTTATATAGTCCAATTACAACTTGTAGTCTAAGAAAGAAACTCTAATTATTTGGAAGTGGCAGGAAAACCTTCTACGGGACAAACCTTTCCACTTTCCAAAACCTGACACTAATAATTAAAAAAGGAAGCAAGCAATACGTATCCATCTAAACTCTAAACTCCTGGTGCATCGCGGCTTGGAGCTGGAACCTGTGGGTCTGGGGCAGACCTCCTCCTCCGCTGGAACTTCTTACCCCACATGACACGATGGTTGCTAGAGTCAAGTGGTGTTGCTTCACTTTGATCAGGAAGCACTAGAGTTACTAATTCAGTTTGATTAAATATCATATGGTATGGTGATTGGACTGTGTGACTGCAAGGCCAACAATAATCCTGCTGAAAGCAAAGAAAGTGCAAACTCACTCATACCTGCGCAAGGATAAGTAGCCACCAACCCGGCAGGTGGCCATGGCATTTGGAAAGGGTAAGCCATGGCACGAGGACAAAGAAACTTATCCTTGAGGCTGAGATCCTTGAGATCAATGACAAAGTGAGTATACTTGCTATGGGTAGAGCAAACGAGAGCTAGTCCGGCAGCCACCATGTGCACACGGAGTCGCCGGTTCATGCCGATCAGGTCGCCTAACTGCCCTTGCCTCTCCAACTCCCACGCATTGTCCTTGAGTAGCCACACCTGCAAGGTGGTCCTGCCAACAATGGCCGCAAGGCAACACGCACCAGCCTCGGCATCCCCTACGGCGTATACTGGCCGCAGCCGTAGTGGATGGAGGACTGCTAGTGGGGCTGGGAGAGGGACCGTGGAGAACGCCATGGTCCTGGTGTCAAGAACGAGCGAGGAGGTCTGGTCATGCCTCCAAAACAAAAGCCCGGCCGTGGTAGCCGGCATCGCCGGCGTGCGCAGCGTGGCGACATCGATGCCGTCCACCCACGGGTGGCAGCGCCATTCCGGCGTGCCGGAGCGGTACTCCATGGCTCGCAACCTTGTGCCATCTCGATGCACGCTGACGACGCGGAAGGATTCCCCAATATGGTTGCCGAGCAGGCAGTCCGCCATGTATTCCGTTCCCGGCACAGGGCAGGGGCGGCGCACGGGGACGTGGCGGTGGGAGACGGGTTCGTAGACGGAGAGGGAGTCGCCTCCGCAGAGGAGGAGGCGGCCGTGGCGGCAGTCCCGGAGGCGCCAGGCCGGGCCGTGGTCGAGGCGCGTGAGCAGGAAGTCGCCCCCGCGCGCGGCGGCGGCGAGGTCCGAGTCGGCGCGGACGGAGGGCGACGGGTGGAAGACGGGGAGCTGGCCGAGGTCCTGCTGGGCGACGAAGAGGCCGAGGACGGGCGGGGTGGGGCGGCGCTCGCGGAGGCGGCGGAGGAAGTCGGGGGTCGTGGCGACGCGGCGCCAGCGGCGGGAGGAGAGCGCGGCGCGCGCGAGGGACGCCGGCGTCGGGAGGCGGAGCAGGATGTCCTCGATGTTGTCGTCCTTGAGGGAGTCGACGGTGGTCGTGACGGCGGCGCTGGTAGTCTCCTGCAGGGTCTGCGCTGGCGGCGTGGCCATCAGGAGGACCAGGAGTGGACGCCGCCGTGGAGCGCGGCGCGCCGCGGCGTGGTGGGGAAGCTGAGGATCCGGCCGGCGGCGGTGGGTTTCAAAATGGGATCTTTGTAGTCGAACGCTTCAGACCTTGGTGGCCACCGGAGAGAACAAGAGACAGAGGACGATCAAAAGGAATATACGATTGCAGTAGTAAAAAAAGGAATAGACGATTGCAAATAGTATTCTTCCTTTTGGCCACTTCATAGTATAGGAAGGAACTTAAGCGTCCTTTGGAGTAAACTTTTCATGTCCAGCTCCATGATCAATATCTAGAGTAACTTCTTCAGTGCCAAATGGGAAAGGAACATTATGAGAAAAAAGATGGAAACAAAACAGGGTTTTTTTTTAAAACTGAAACAAAACAGGTTGGACTTGAGGTATTGTGCTGATGACATCATTGCGAGGTTTTTTTTATTTCAAAAGCAAACAATAAAAAGAAAAGAAAACACCAACGAAATAGCATGAAACAACTACTGATTTTCATCGTCTTCGTCAGCGTGGTATCTGAACATCCAATTTTGTTAGTAGCATGAACAAGGTAGCAAGCAGAGATGAACGGATGAGTACATGGCAAATGTTATACTAGAGCTATAAGAGCCTCTCAGGTTTGCTGTCAAAACGCGATCAAACAGGTATGGATTTGGTAGCAACCTGTGAAAATAGCAGCAATTGTGTCAGTTTTGTACTTCTATGCAATTTACTCTGAAGGAAATGGTCAACATACCCATCGTAGGCAAGAAGACTTGAGCCACTGAAATCATAAACTGGTTTGCTAAATAGTATAATTTTTCATTCACATTTGATATATACATTCTTCATCCTCATCTTCAAGAATTTAACAACAGAATGCATCTAAAGAAAAATCGGAGGCTGTAAATAAAACCTCCGCACCTCAGCATTGAGAGCCACCAAGCATATACAAAAAGAACTACATACACAAAGACTGCTAAAACTGGATACAAGCTGCACATGCCAATACTACAAGCTGCAGATACAACCCTAAATACAAGCACAAAAGATTCACAGATCTGAAACCTACACCTCCTTCCTCAGCACACCTCTCTAGTAACATGCTATGACAGTTGGCTGATCAAGCCGGTCTCAGCGGAGTAGGCTTGTTATTCCCCTTCACTGACGACGATCTCGAGCCACTCAAACTCCGGTTGCTGCTCAGCTTCTTCTGGAGCTGGGGGCGAGGGATGTTCCCTTCCTCCTTGGTGTCATGGAGTTGCTCCAGCACCGTGACAACCTGCTCCATGGTCGGCCTGTGCCTGGGATCGACGGACAGGCATTGCAGCGCCAGCGACGCGGCCTTCTGGGCCCTGGCGAGGGTGTACTGCCCGCCCAGCCGGGCATCCAGGACGCGGAAGATGCGCCGCTTGCTCGTCAGGTATGGCCTCGCCCACTCCACCATGTTGTGCTCGCCGTTCGGGCGGTTCTTGTCCACCGCTCGCCGCCCCGACAGCATCTCCAGGAGGACCACACCAAAGCTGAACACGTCACTCTTAGTGGTAAGATGGCCTAATGAAATGCATACAGGGAAGTTAGTTAAGTTCGGCGTCATGATCGATGACGTGACGGGAGTGACAAACGAATTCACAATTCTGGTGGGTGAGGTTAGATTTTCAGCAAGATACTTGCATACATGAGGATTCCGAAAGTGGAATGACCAACCTACCTGTTGCAAGGTATTCTGGTGCAGCATAGCCATATGTCCCCATCACCCTTGTGGACACATGGCTCTTGTCACCAGTCGGCCCATCCTTCGCAAGGCCGAAATCTGAGAGCTTCGCATCATAGTTCTGAAGAAGAAATTATGTGACTGTCAGCTCTACGGATTGAGAAAATTTACAAACATAAAGCAAAATATTCTTAATGGATGTGCATATACATACCCCATCTAGGAGGATATTAGAGGTTTTGAAATCGCGGTAAATGACTTTGGCCATGTCGCTGTGGAGAAACGCAAGCCCTTTTGCCGCTCCATGGGCAATTTTCATCCGAAGATTCCAGGAGAGTGGCTGGAAGTGTGAACTTCCTGAATGTTGTAACAGTTCAGCATCAATCCTTCAAAACTAAGAAAATAACAGTTAGTGAATAGGAAAAGTAAAAGGCCAGTCACTTACTCCTAAAAAGATGGTTCTCTAAACTCCCACGGGGCATGAACTCGTAGACGAGAAGCCGTTGTTCGTCCTCGACACAGTACCCGACGAGCTTTACAAGATTTGGGTGTGATAGTTGTCCAAGGTAATTCACTTCAGCCTGTGCCCCAAACAAAGAGGATGTCAAATACAAGTTAATAGTGACATAAACATGAAATCCCATTACGAACAAACAAAATTGTCACTAACCAGCCATTCCCTATGGCCCTGATAGCCTTCCTGGTTAAGCTTCTTGACAGCAATGACCATCCCGGTGCCTGGCTTAGTCGGTGTGAGGGTATTCTCATCAATCCACCCCTTGAAGACTGATCCAAACCCTCCCTCCCCTAGCACACTGTCTGGCCGGAAGTTTCTTGTGGCGGTCCTCAGCTCGTTGAAGGTAAAGGCCTTGACATTTGCTGACTCCAGAATCTCGCCCTCGCTCCGCGGCACTGAAGCCACTGAGGCATAGCTGTTGGAGTTGCTCAAGGCTGCACCATTCCTGCTAGCATACTTGGAAGATGTCCCTGAACATCACACGACAAAAGACTCTCAGACATGATTAAATCACATTTTAGCACAATTAAGTTGCTGTTTCTCATCACTTATCTGACTTGCGTAACGGTGAACAGCAAAAAGGTTCATCATGGATAAATTAGGTCGGACTAAAATATGACTTTTCCTCTTTAATTTGGCTTAGAGAAAGAAGATTGAACATCCAACATATGATAGTCAATAACTTTGAAGAAGAGAACATCGCTAAATTAGCATGCAAGATCGAGGTTTCCTCTCTTTCTAAGACTCTAATATGAACTGGACACTGGGCAGAATCAAAAGAAAAGAAAAGTCATATAAAGTAAACTGTAGCGTTGAGTACATCGGAAGCTTCCTCTGCTAGCTACGCTCTAAAGGAAAGGTTTAATCTTCACCTATGGAAGAGTCCAAGAGGAAGTCTCTAGGCTCAGGGTAGATTTATCTGGAGCATAAACTGAACTTTGCTAGGAGACAAATTGAGTATTTGATTCCCCGCAAGAAAAGAAATGGTGTTTGAGAGCAATTGAAATACAGTGTGGTCTATGTTAATCCAGTTAAATTGGAACTGAATCAGCATAACCTAATTAAATACTGGTACCCGAAATAAGAGAAGACGTCCAACGCACAAAATTAGCACAAACTAACGATGGATTAAGTCCTACTTGAGAAATGAATCGGAGGAAGAAAGACCAAGCATTTTGTACACACACAAAAATAATCGCTTGGAGCCGGTCGTAATTAAGTCTGTGATCAACAACTGAATTTGCTGATTAGCCAACCAGAAGCAAAGTTAAAACTGAATCGAAACCGGCCTAGATTCGGGGGGAAAAGACCCGTAATCGACGGGCTCAAGCTAGCGCTCCGATTATGCAATTTCTTTTAGATTACTGCGAGAATCTGGGGGCGGAGATGACGCACCTGAGGGGGAAGAGGAGGTGCTGTCGGAGCTGATCTTGGCGCCAAAACAGTTCCCCATGGACCGGATCGACCACTCCGGCCGCCGTCGAACCCAACCGTCGGAGCAAGAGAACGGCGAGCCCGGCAGGGACCCAAATCGGCGAACAGAGCAGAGCAGAGCAGCCGAATCGAAGCTCCAGGAGGCTCCAGAGTAGAAAGGCTCTCCAACTTTGCGTCTCCCTTTCCCCGCTGCTCGTGCGCTGGCCTCTCGAACTTTCCCTCCCACCGAGCAAGAAAGCGAGCGGGAGCGATGAGCACTAGAGAAGGAAAGGTACACTGCTTCTAGAAGGCCATCAATGGCGGGCAAAAGAAAGGCAGGCGAGAAAGCGAGGGGCGGCGGGCGGAAATGGT
This sequence comes from Dactylis glomerata, assembly GCA_007115705.1. NCBI lineage: Eukaryota > Viridiplantae > Streptophyta > Magnoliopsida > Poales > Poaceae > Dactylis > Dactylis glomerata. The sequence continues at coordinate 663,847 of QXEO01001033.1, read as the reverse complement.
GGTTGGCCCGGAGAGAAAGGAGCCTCGCCGCCGCATCTGTTCGACACGTCCGCTCTCGCTGACGTGCGGGCCCTACCTGCTCCGTGGGCCCACGTGACGTGGCCTTTGCCTGTTTTGTTAGTTTTTTTTAATTCCCCCCTTCGTTTTTCTCCTGGCTATGTTTCAGCCCAGAGGGACACACGGCCGCCCGCTCAAACTTATCGGCGCCACAATATACTATCAAAATGCTGCCGATTATTAAACTGCGATTCGTGTGATCATGTGTTGCATATACCTGCTTCGAATTCGGCCATACTTTTAAAATACAAGATGGATAGAATGATTGGTTAACTAATATAGTTAAACAACAAATGATCAATCTGGGCTGCCTAAACGTACGCCGTATACGTGTATCCCTGTGTTTTTAGTCAACTTATCCGGCGGAAATGATACATGTATATGTAAGTCAATCGTCACGAGTGTGACAGATTATATTTTACAACATGGCAATGTCATCGTTTGGGGTCCGTACATGGATCCTCGTCTCCTTTCTTGTCCGTTTGTCGTAGCTGTGGAGGTCCAAAACCTCTTACTTATCCGTGTATATCTGTGGTTGTTAGAATTTACATGACAATTTATTTGCGAACACGCAAAAGCTTTGCGATTGTATCAGATGAGTACAAAACAGAGTTCGGTTTACAGCGATCCGACATCCTAGAGACGTGGTTACACAATCGCGTCAGTAGGATGGGCAGTCCTAGACTAGTGAGAAACAGAAAACAACGCCTAAAACCTATAAGACTATCTCTAGATTTCTTCAGCCCTACAGCGCCGAAAAGCTTCCAAAGCCCTATCTTGTCCATAATTCTGCTGGTTACGGTTGGAACTATTTCTGCCGATCGCTGGAAGATGTAGGCGTTGCGCTCCTTCTACAACATCTAGGTGACGAAGAGGACAAGCGAGTCGAAACCTTTCCGCTGTTGGCGGGGCACGCGTTTGCGACTGTCAGGCCACCACTCGATCACCTTGGCGTCAATTGCGGGAATGTGGGTAAGAAGGCTGCGTCGCCGCAACAGATTGTGCCAGATCTCTCTTGCGAAGATGCATCCCAAGACAATGTGATCGGCCGTTTATGGTTCTTGTGCACACAGCGGGCAGGTTGGATCAGGGTTCATGCCACGTCACCTCATACGATCTGCAGTCCAAATGTGGCCATGCATCACAATCTAGATGTGAATTTTGCATTTGGCAGGTGCCCAGGTCATCCAAATGGTCTTACCGCAAGGGAACATCTCGAGCCCATCAAAGAAAATCCTGTAAATGCAGAGGTGGATGAATATTCAGTTAATGAGGTCCATTTCCACTAGACACGATCAGGTGTTCCAGGTGCAAGGTTGAAGTTCTCTCCACAAGTTGCATGAACTAAACAAGCACCAGAATGCTTAATGGGCCGATGATGTGTTGGATCCATGTTACACAGTAATTTACAACATAGTACTACCTTCGTTCTATAGCATCTGCTGAGGATCTCAACCTTCGCAAAATTGTGGTGGCATCGGACTGCAAAGAAGTCATCACGGATATTGCAGAGGGGACTAAAGGAAGATACGCAGCGATCATTGATGAAGTCAAAGCTCAAGCAATCCATTTTCAAAGCTGCTCCTTTGTCCACGAATTCCGAGCTTCTAATTTTGAAGCTCATAATCTTGCCAAACATGCTCTTTCATTTGATATTGGGCGTCATATTTGGTTAGCCAATCCCTATTCTGTAACAGTCCTGTAAACATCCTTTTGGATCAATTTGGCATGATTTCTAAAAAAAACCTTCGATCTAAAATATAGTAAAATTTACAAATGCTAAATTAGTTTCTAAAACATACAGCATTTGAAAAGGAAGGCGATAATATATATACGTTGTACAAGCAAGGATATTTTGTTCTCAAGTGGAACGCGTCACGATCGAGGTATACTTTGACCAAATTCAAGCACGAGGCACGATTCATGCACCAAAGATACGACTTGCTGGGGTTCGATATCGGCCTTGATTACTGAAAAAAGATGTATATATGCAAATTGTCAAACTGATTTGTTATTCCTTTGTAATGTTAGTTTGGTAACGAGCTTAGAGCATCTCTAACCGTTACGACAAAATAGACAAAATCGAAATTGCTTTTTTGAAGAATTTTTTTTTCCATACCAATTCTCACCAACTGGCCGGCCAGTACACATTTGCACAGTGAACTGCAAAAGAAGTCGAACCTGCCTCATTATACAAATTTCATACGGTCTTTTACTGTAAACTTCAAACCCCACAATGGGTTGGCGGGAATTTTCAGGTTAACGGTCGCCGGACCGACGCTGGTCCTCGCTCGTATCCGACCAAGAGCCCGTTCGGATATTCTTCACTTCGCTCAAATCCTGGGAGCGTGCAGAGCTCGCTTTATGCCACTCCGGGAAAATAGCCTACAGATCCTTCCACTCCAGGAGCACGTTGGTGGAGTGGAAAGGTTCCGAACAGGTCCTAAACTTCACCGCGGTGTCCCAATTCTAGCCAAATATCAGCCATGTTCGATCAATCTGCCCCGATTCAAGTTGATTTTTTTTATAAAGTCACAACTAATGTTACTAGAAAAATAGTTATAGGTAGTAGAGCTATCCGTAGCGCATTTAACAGGTGGTGCACTGTGGGTATTTATCTGTAGCGCACCGTGCACCGCGAATATATCAACTATCCGCAGTGAACCATGTCTAGCTGTGCTACGAGTAAGATGAGCGGAAAAATATTCAAAATATTTCAAATTTTGGTACTTACCCACGGCGTATGAGTCCCATGCGCTACGTGTAATATGCCCATGCACTACAGGTAACCCAACCCAAAATTTTTCCCACAGGCACCCCCAGTGGGACGCCTTTTTAGTCTTGTGAAAATATAAGAAAATAATAAAAAAGTTGGAAAAAATTCAAAATTTCAGATTTAGTTATGTTTTGTAATCTAGTTATTAGAAAAAATAATAAACTTAATTTTTAATATTTTTTACAAAAAAATTTATGTCACGGTACAACGGCCATAACTTTTGCATACGAAGTCGGATTAAAAAGTTGTTTATATGAAAATGTATCTATACGAAAAGTTACATCCGATTTTAACAATCTCTGGACGTTTCGATAATTTTTAGAATCCCAAAAATCGAAAGGGAAGATTCAGTTTTTAGATGTTTAATTTTGGATGCAAAAAATATATATGAAAGGGCATCACTTAGCCGTAGCGCATCCCACCGTGGTGCGCTACGTGTAAGTGCCAATCTACAGGCACATTTGATGGCTCACGATGTTTCCAAACAAACACACATCTGCGGCATCTTCAACGGAGCCTTCTGTTTGGCCGAGAGGAGGTCACGCGGATCCCTCTCTCTTTGTCCTTATCTAACCTCCTCTCTCTCACACACACTTCTTCCTTCTTATCTCACCCACCTCTCTTCTACCTCTCCCTCTCTCCCCCCCTCTCTCTCTCTCTCTCTCTCTCTCTCTCTCTCTATCACACACACACACACACACACACACACACACACACACACACACACACACACACACACACACACACACACACACACACTGTTGGAATTATGTCCTAGAGGCAATAATAAAAATGTTATTATTATAATTCTTGTTCATGATAATGTTTATATTCCATGCTAGAATTGTATTAAGCGGAAACTTTAATATTTGTGTGGTTTATGAACAACACCGTGTCCCTAGTACGCATCTATGGACTAGCTCATTGATTAATGATGGCTAAGGTTTCCTAACTATAGACATGAGTTGTCAATTAATAATGAGATCATGTCATTAGGAGAATGATGTGATGGACAGACCCAAATAAAGCACATCAATTAGATCATGTCATTGTGTTCATCTTTGCGAAGCTTTTTCTTATGTCATGTATTGTGTTCCTTAGACCATGAGATAATGCAACTCCCTAGTATCGAAAGAAAGCTTTGAGGTCATCAAACGTCATCCTATGAAAGGGTGATCATAAAGGTGTCTCTCAGGTGATCGGAAAGTACTTGTTGGGTTGCATGTATCGAGATGGAATTTGTCCCTCCCGAGTCGGAGAGATATACTTCGGGCCCACTCGGTAATCGATATCAACATCGCTTGCAAGCACGTGGTTAAGGAGTTAATCACAAAGTGATATCGGATTACGAAACGAGTAAAGTACTTGCTGTGAACGAGATTGAACTAGGTATGCCGTTACCGACGATCGAATCTCGGGTGAGTAAAATATCGCGAGACGAAGGGAATACAAATACGGGATTGATTGAATCCTGACATCGTGGTTCATCCGATATGATCATCGCTGAGTGCGTGGGAGTCAATATGGATTTCCAGATCCCGCTATTGATTATTGATGGAGATCATGTCCGCGCATTCTCGAACCCGTAGGGTCACACACTTAACGTGCATCAGCGCTAGGGTAGTTTCAGGATATATGTGAAACTGTTTCGAAAGTTACGGAATTGTTCCGGGTGGAGAATATTAGTATTTATTAATTATATGAATTAATAGATATTAAGCAGTATTTATTTGGAAGAAATAAATAAAGAAAGAAGAAAAAAAAGAGCATAGAAAAAAAAAGACAGCGACCTGGCTCGCTCGATCGGAAACAATCGGAGCGGCCAGGCGCTGGCCGGTGGCTTCGATCGCTGCAAAGTGTTGGCTGATCCCGTGCGTGGTCAGCTCATGGGCTGGTCCCATGGGCCCTGCGCAGGTGGACCAGCAGGAGGCCAGCTGCACGGGGGAGGTCCTATACTCCAACCGGGGTGGAGCGGACGGGACGTCGCTCACCCTGCCAACAACATGGGCCGCGGCCCATCAATCGCGATCGTCTTCCTCTTCTCGACAGATGACGGCCGCCGCCAGCTCCTCCATTCCCGTCGCCTGCTCCTCCATTCCCGCTGCCAGATCCCCTCTCTCTCTAAGCTCTCCTTGCACAGCCGGAGCCCTAAGACCCGCACCACAAACCCTAAGATTTGTTCCTCGCCTCCGCCGGCGACGTCGCGGCGAGCCGCGTCGTCCACGTCTCCGACGAGGTCCTGACCTCACCTCCGCCGGTGATGACGCGGCCAGCCGCGTCGTCTCCAGGTAGGGGCGGTGCGGCGTTCTTCCTCACGTCCGGTGGCTGCTCTCTCCTCGCCTCCGATGCCCTTGCTTTCTCGATCTCCTCTCGATAGGTGCTAATGGGCCAGCCAAAGGGTGTGCGGCACTTCACCTGCGCCGACCAGGGTGGAGTATAGGAATCACCCTGCACGGCGGGTGAGTTCGACGTACGCACGCACAGCTATCAATTCAATCGATCTGATCGATTCGATCTTTGCGGCGGCGGACGTGTTCGACTTGACCTAGCCCTTTGGCCAAATTTTGGTCGGCTATAAAAGACCCGTGCGGCCGGCGGCTTAGATGACCTAATTTGCGCGGAGCCGCTGCCCGGTTTCTGAAGTCTCTTTTCTTCGTTCTTTCTCCACCACGCAAACAGGCGAAGCCCTGTCGGCGTATACTCTCCACCATAGACACCACGCCGTCGTGTTGTCGATCCCATCTACCACTCCACCATATCTCGCTGGACCGGGAAGGCGGAGTCGTTGGTGCGCTGTATGTGTGCATCTCTCGGAGGCGTCGCCACTTGCGGTGTTGGACCGGATCGGATCGCGAGGAGGAGACGGCTAGTATGACTACATCATCCACGTTCTGTTGAACGTTTCCGCTGTGCGATTTCTTTAAGGGTATGAAGATCTCATCTATCTCTCTCGTTGATTACATCTTGTAGATTAGATCTTGGCTTTCTTATTCGCATCCGTAGGAATTTTTTTGATTTACTATACTGCGAAACCCTTCACACACACACACACACATGAGCATGAGCATGACAAGCTCCTCTCTGGTAACCTCCTCGGCGACCTCCTCCTCGCGTAAGAGCTTCTCTGCGATGACTCCCCGATGACCTCCTCTCCGGCCAAGCTTCTCTCCGATGAGCTTTTCTCAGGCGAGATCCTTCCCGGAGCTCCTCCCCAACGACCTCCTCTCCGGTGAGCTCCTCCCCAACGAGTTCCTCTCCGGCGACGTCCTCCCATTTTCCATGCGATGTCCTTTTTGACGACATCCTCTTTGACGAGCTCCTCTCCAGCGGCGACTTTTAACGACAACCACGGCTGCCCCGCCGGTCGGCGGTGGCGCCTTTTTAAAATTTTTGAAAAAATTACCCGTAGCGCACGGACCTAGTGCGCCACGAGTAACTAAAAAATTTGAATTTCAAAAAAATACCCGCAGTGCATAGACCACGTTACCCCCAACGCATAGGCTGGTGCGCTATGGGTAAGTAAATTACCCGTAGCACACCAGGCCATGCGCTACGGGTAATCAAATACCAACAGCGTGGTACCCGCAGCGCACCGTATGTGCGCTACGGGCAACCAATTTTGGTGCGCTGCGGGTAGCCTTTTTCCTAGTAGTGTAAATAGCACGTCACAGTAGTCTGCCGAGCTCGTACATGCGAGCTCGACCATGGCAGCCAGGTGAGGGGACCAAGAAGGCACTCAAGAGGTCACCCATGGCCTCCCATCGCTGCCTTCCTCGAGCTGTACCCGATGGTTGGGCGAGCACATGGAGGCCGAATCTAGCTAGAGCTCGGATTTCATCGATGGCGAGATGGTCGGAGGAAGGCGCAGAGGGCGTTGGCCGACAAAGAGGAGTCGTGCCTAGGTGGTCAACGAATCTCACAACAGTGTTTGCTTCCCCACATAGGGTGATCGAGCAGCTAGCGAGGGCACACATAGGAGAGGAGCGATCCTCTCCTATCAGACCTACCGACATTGGCTCCACCGCCGAAACGAGTAGCACCACTGCCTGCTCGCCGGCTTCACAGATCTCGCGCCGATGCAAGGTGGCGAGGCAGCGGTGCTCACCGGCTTCCTCTGGCGAGCCACCCAGGGCGACTCCTCCTCCGCACAACGCATCTGGCCTTCTATCAGTGTATTCGCCCAGTGCATGTGTAGCACAGCCTCCTCCGCCTTCGCTTACGCGGCTTGCGCACAGGCTGCTTTCGTCACCGTCTCCTCCTGCACGTCTACCGCCGCCCTTGCCACGGAAGTATCGTGGAACGCGGCCGTCTCGCGGGCCACCTGCTGGTGCTGCTCACGCACCACAGACATCGCCACCCGCTGCATGTGGTCCTCGTCCTCGTCGCTGTGCCATGCTGCCGCTCGGTTGCTCCGATGGGATACCGCACGGGCGGCACACTACGCCATGTCCCGCACCTGGCGGAGAGCTTGGTGTTCCACGACCATGGGCAGTCTCAAAAGAGGCAAGCAGAGCCCGCTGCTCGTCGGTGACGCCCGGGGCATCCTCCTCATTGTCAAAGTCATCCAAGTCGGAGTCCTCATCGTCGACCTCATCGAGCAGCTCGGTGACGGGCGCACATCCGGGGGCCCATCCGTGTGCAGCACCTCCGCGCCACTGCCCGCACGGACCACCCTACAGTGGCCCACAGCTCGGTGCAGAGGTCGGCATGGATCTGCGTCATGCCACGCGCAACATCGAGGTTAGCCTGCTCCTTGTCGTCAGCGTCTTGGGTGGCTCCGTACGCACCGGTCTCCTCTACGTTGTATGTGAACCACGCGAGGGCCTACCCGGCGGGCTCATCGTCCGCATACTAGGCGCGTGCCATCTCCACGATCCTCGCCTAGGTAACACGGTGGTCTGTGATGCGTGACGGTGGTGTTATCTTTTCACCGTCCAGTTGGGAACCCCAGGAGGAAGATATGATGAATATAGCAGCAAGGTTTTTCCCCCAGTTAAGAAACCAAGGTATATCGATCAGGAGAGGAGCAGACAAACGACTGAAGGTGATGCTTGATAGCCTAGTGACACTGCAACAAGGGCGCCGTTTCACAACAAAACGAGTTAGCGCGTCTTCAGCTAGTAGCAACGTGGAACCTGCACACAACACAACCAAATACTTTGTTTCCAACTTACGATAAAGTTGTCAATCTCACCGGTTTGCTTGAAACAAAGGGTATGAGCGTATCGAGTGGAAAGTGATAATAGTATGCGAGTAAAGTAAATAATGCAAGTAAAGTAAACAGGTGATAGCAATATAAAGGAAATAGGACTGGGGTCCATAGTTCACTAGCGGTGTCTCTCCATAGATAAAATAATACAAGCTGGGTAAACAAATTACAGTTGGGCAATTGATAGAATAAAGATAATGTGCATATGATGAGAGGATCACTATGAGATTTACTTTGGGCATTACAACAAAATACATAGACCGCCATCCAACTGCATCTATGACTAATAATCCACTCACAGAGATATCATTCGAACACCCCATGAGTATTAAGTTGTGAACAACAGATAACTGCATTAAGCAAAATGTTGTTTTCCCCCTAGTAGCAACAACATATCTACAACCTTAGGGGTTTCTATCACTCCCCCAGATTAAATAGAGGCATGAACCCACTATCGAGCATAAATACCCCCTCTTGGAGTTATTAGCAACTACTCGGCCAAGATAGCTACTAACAACGGAGAGCATGCAAGATCATAAACAATATAGAGATAACAAAAGATAAATTTCAGTACTTCAACTCAAGCATAACACCAATATTCATCGGATCCCAACAAACCAAACATGTAGAATTACATAACAGTGATCTCAATCATGTAGGGCAGCTCATGAGATCTAAACATGAAGCACATGGTGGAGAAGACAACCATCTAGCTACTGCTATGGACCCATAGTCTAAGGTAGACTACTCACTCATCGCTCCGGAGGCAAGCATGGCGATGAAGAAGACCTCCGGTGGCGATTCTCCTCTCCGACAGGGTGCCGGGAAGAGCTTCTAGACCCTCCCGATCTTCGGGTCGATGACGGCGGCGGATCGCGATGTGTTCTGAAAAACTGATCGAGCCTTATGTTTTTCTCGTCGGGGGGTCTTTATCGGTGAAGGGGCATCATCAGAAGTGGACCGAGGTGGTCTCATGATACGTCTCATACGTATCTATAATTTTTGATGCTCCATGCTTGTTTTTACACCATTTGCCTATTGTTTCGTTACACTTTATGGCACTTTTACGCATTTTCCAGAACTAACCTATTAACAAGTTGCCACAGTGCCAGTTCCCTGTTTTCTGCTGTTTTTGTGTTTTAGAAAAGCTACACAGGAAATATTCTCGGAATTGGACGAAACAAGTTCCTGAAGTCTTATTTTACCCGGAGGCTTCCATAGACCCGAAGGAGAGTAGGAGGCGAGAGACCAGGGGCCCACATGCACAGGTGGCGCGGCCAGCCCCTGGCCCCTCCTCTGACATCGTCCCTTCGCCTATAAAGATCCCCCGACGAGGAAAACCTAAGGACCCAATCAGTTTTCTAGAACACATCGCGATCCGCCGCCGCCCTCGACCCAAAGATCGGGAGGGTCCATGTAACATCCCGAGATTTTATCAAATTTTGGGGAATTTTTTTTTTTGCTTTTGTTATGCTTGAAATGATTGGAATTTCACAGGGATTTAAAACTTTTCGAGTCTATTTGAAAGTTTTATTAGAAAACTATTTTAAAACTTTCTATTATTTTCTTGAAGAACTTCTTTGAGAAAGATCAAATATCAAAATACTATTTTCCTTTCTTTTTATTCAAACCTATGCAAGCTACTTGCAAAGGGTACCTCCTAAAATGTTTATTTTGTCTAGAAGGTTTGCTTTGCAAAAGGGTGGTTTGAAAACAATTTGTAAATAATATTTTATAATGTGTTATCCTCTTATTTTAAAAGGATTTATTCTCAAACCCTAGTTCTATTTTTGTTATGCAAGCAAAGTCCTATTTCTATTATAGATTATGCAAGTAAGCCCTTTGGCCATTTTATAAAGTTTTTCTTAAAAATCATACTTTGTTCTGAAAACTTGTCTTCTTACAGTTCTAGATTGCTGTGTTGAATTCTAGGAAATTTTACAAATTGATTTGAATCAATTTGAACCAAATATGCAAAAGCTACAAAAGAAATAAGAAAGCAGAAAAAAGAAAAAGAGAAAGAAGAAATAAAAATAGAAAAAGGGCCTCGGGGGAAAGGTTCGGCCCAGCAGAGAATAGGAGCCCGTAGCCCACTTACCTTTTACCGAACCGGTACCCTATCCTGCTCTCACACTCGCTGACATCGGGCCCCACCCGTCAGTGCGGGGTCTTCTTCTTCACTAGACCAGAAATCTCGCCGGAAACCGACCGAGTCCCCGCCGTTACTTCTCCCCTTAAATCCCCTTCATTGCCTACATTAATCGACGCCTAGCCGCAGCTATAAAGACCCCTCACCATCCTCCTCCATCCCCCTTTTCCCCTTCGCGAAATCGTCGACGAGCCACAGAGAGATCCCTCGCCGGAGACCGCAGGTGCCTACGGCCAAATCCACTGGAATCCGACAACCCGAGGTAAGCCAGCCCCTACCTATCCTCCTAAACTTCTTCCTCTGATCCGGCGTGTCCTCTGAAACCGTCGCTCGGTCCAAACATGCAGCAGATCGACGCGTCCGCCCTAACCGAAGCTCGCCTCCGCCCGTGCTAACTCCGGCCACCTCTCCCCGGCGCTCCAGGAAGCTCCGGTCTACACTGTGGGCACCAACGTGCTCCCCACATCGTGCTGAATCCCGTTCACCACTCCATCGCTACCGAGGACCCCCAGAACGCCGGCAACGATCACCTCTGGGCCACAAGCTCGCCGCCGGTGGTCGGAACCCTAACCCCCACGGTGAGCCTCACCAAGATCTGTTCTCGATCGTTAGATCTAAATCCAAAGGTCCAAAATAGATCACTTAACCAAAGAGTTACGGGACGATCTGGACCGTCGAAGCATCATAAGATCCTACGACTCTCAATCGAAATCCGACCGAATCGGTATCAACCAGTGCCGTGATGCCACGTCACCTGCCCCAGTCAGCCCCGGTCAGATTCAGTAAAAACTCAAATTCAAACTCGATTTCAAATTCCTGTTTCTGTACTGATCTTGTAAAATCTCTAGAAATTAATCTACTTGGCCAAAAATTACAAATGATATACCGTTGGAATCCTTAGAAAGTGTAGAATCCAGTAGTGCAATAATATCTTATATTTTTTGGGTTCAATTTGAAACTATTTTTCAAATTGGAATCAAACTCTCTGTTTGCATGATTAATTCATATCTTTTGAACCAAGTGTCCAAAAATTATGAATTTGTAGTCTCTGGAATTCTCTCAACTTGTAGAACATCATAGGATCAAGAAAATCCAAATTAGATACGTGCACACACTTTGTGCATTCAAATTTGTCCAAATCACTACTTTGGTGATAATTCAATTTCTATAACTGATTTTAGAGTGAATCCACTTGCAGTGACCTTGTATTACTGCAAGCTATCCAGTAGTATCACTCCCATATCTGATTGAAACACTTCACAATTATTCAAATTCTAATATGAGAATTTGAGTAGTTCCTATATAGATAAATTCTATTTCTATTTCAATTAGTGATTCCTTCTACCATAGCAAATCTCATAACCATACCTAATCATCAATGTTATCTAAATAACATCTTGATCAAGAATCATATCTACTTAGACCAACCTTGTATAGCTCACACATATTCAAATTACAATAGTGTTGTTTGAGTAAAGTGTGATGCATCTCAATCATAGGATTCTATCCTTACTATCTTAGGTGTTGATCAAATCAACATTTCGGCACCTATCCGACACTCCTTGTACCAAATAGGAACCTAAAACCCAAATCTCAAATGTTATCTACCCATACTCAATCATCTATTCAACTGGTACTGATTTCATGTGCAGAACTATTCAATTAACAAATGAGTTAATTGAGTAACTCAATTGTACCATGAATCCTTGACCCATACCTTGTCCAACTAGACATGTTTTGTCTAATTCATATTACACTCAAATTGCAATTGTGCTACTTGAGTAGAATATAAATTCATCTCAAGCCTAGATTTTGTTAATGTGGTGTTATTATAACCCATACCATAGTATGTGTTATACACCATGTTGATCAATGAACCAGTTGAACCATGACCTCAAATATCAATCGTTCATACCCAATCCAATGCCTACTAAGTTTTGGTTCACATGTATTGAACTATTCAACTTGCAAATGTGCTAATTGAGTACTTCAAGCATTCTTAAAACCTAGCCTAGTCCCTAAGTGTGATATATGCTATTTAAAGAATAAATGTTGTTACACTTATTCAAATAGTATTGTGGTTGCACTATCCCACACCTATGTGATCTATTTCACATGAGCTTTCCTAAAACTCATATATGCTTTAATAAAGCATAAAAACTTCATCAATTATATTTGCCTAAACCAATTCTCTCTCAAATCATATTGATCTCTCCCAACTAAGCTCTCCGATCCATATCTCACAAATCATAATCCTTTACCATATCTTTCTTATCATAACATCTCAATAAACCAAATTGTTAAACAAACACTTATCAATTGTTTGATTTGTTTGATTGTGTTTGAATGGTGTGTTTATGGTATGCTATTTCTGTGCTATAGTTGGTGCGAAGAGCTACGTGCTTAGTCAAGAGAAGTGAAACGTCGTGATCTTCAAAAAGGCAAGTGACACACATACTTCCACCTATCTTTTATTATTATATGCATTAGTGGTTTCAATATTGTGCATGATATGAAAATTTTCAAAGTGGTTATGAAATGCTTAGCTCCTAGTAGTGGTAGCTATCCCTTAAACCCCACCTGCTAGGATTGCAAACTTGCTTTGCAAAATGATGCCATGCCTTGTTTTCAAATTGATATGAAAATTAACAACCCAATGAATCACCTGGGTGCAATCTTGTGGCTACTCAGGGCTACACACCTGGCTATCAACCCAGGACATGTGTGGTTGTCATCGCCTGAGAGTACACAACTCAGGGCTACACACCTGGCTATCAACCCAGGACATGTGTGGTGGTTATCACCTGAGAATACTTTGTATTGGTTGTACCTAGGAACAGAGAGAGGACATGTCGATCGAAAGGAATCTCATCACCTTTTCAAAATAATTAAAACTTGAACAGTGACTACTTAGGGCCACACACCTGACTATCAACTCAGGACATGTGTGGTGGTTATCACCTAAGGGTCCTCACCAATCCCAAGACTAACTACTTAGGGCTACACACCTGACTATCAACTCAGGACATGTGTGGTTGTCATCGCCTAAGGGTTACCTTGGGGCTTAAATTGAGTAACTACTCAGGACTGCACACCTGGCTATCAACCCAGGATATGTGTGGTTGTCATCGCCTGAGGGTTATTCTAGTTTTAATTGAGTAACTACTCAGGACTGCACACCTGGCTATCAACCCAGGATATGTGTGGTTGTCATCGCCTGAGGGTTATTCTTGTTTTGTTGAGTTACTACCCAGGGCTACACAACTTGGCTATCAACCCAAGGTTTGTGTGGTGGTTATCACCTGGGGGTTATCTTGACCTTAAAGAAAAATCAAAATGTTTTAAAAATGTTTTGACAGGATAAAACTTGCTTTATGCAATTCAGCCATAAGATCCACCAGCCAAATATCATGTAGTATAGTCTTTCCACAAAATGCCACCAAATATGTGTCATTTGCCAGTACGTTATTGTACTGACCCCTTCGGGGCTGCATATTCAAACGTGCAGGTTTATTTTTGAGTAAGGAACCAGGAGTAGGATCTCGAGCTTACATTCCAACACGTCTGCCTGTGGCACTTGATGAAGATGGAAGCTCACTGCAATCTATGCTTTATGCTGTGTACTTGTAAGGTTGAATATCTATGTAACTGGATTTGCGTTGTAATATTGATGCTATTGCAATGATTTCTCATTTTGTACTGTGGTGCTATCTACTGATCCAGGGAATGGCACAGTAACACAGGAGTTCTGTCTTTAGCAAAAGGCAGGGCGTTACAGAATGGTATCAGAGCATAGTGTTGCCTGTAGGATCGAGACCCTAGGTTTGGATTTAGAAATAGGAAGACCCTAGGATAAATTCTCTATCTCATCTTACTTCTATTTAAAAAGAATGTTTGCACTTTGTAACTCCTTGTATTTCTCCCCTACTTCATTTTCAAATGATTTCCTTAGATGACCCAACTCTCGGAACCTTCAAGAAAGGACAGAAGAACACAATGTGCTAGAAGAATGAGACTTCTACTTCATAGGTTGACCTTGATCCAACATGAAGAACTACATTGAAGACCAACAAAGAGCTTGAGGAAATGTGGATATAAAGGTTGCCCAACACCAACGATGCATTGGGAAGTGGAAATAAGAAATGGAACAATGAAACTATAATAGAATAGACCACCAAGATTCTAGTTTATAGAACCAACGACTTATAGATGCTTCTATGATCATACAAAATTGGTGTATGGCCATATTATTTTGTTAGCGTGTTTTTCCAAAACTTATCAAAAGGAATTTTCAGTGATTGTTTGATTTATGTTTGTTTATTGCATGGTTTGTTGTTTATGCATGGGTAGGAAAATTTTCTTCTTTAGCTCTATCTATCTATTACTCACCTTTGCTAAAACCACCCCAGATGCCGCCTCGCCGTGAAAACAATAGCAACAACAACAATGACAACAACATCAATGATGTGGTTCAACAGTTAGCCACAGGTCAAGCCCAGCTCATGCAGATGATGACCCAATTCATCCAAGCAAGCACCAACCTCATGAACAACAACAACAACAATCCACCACCCCCACCTCAAGTGGACCGACTAGCTCGTTTCCTGAAGCTCAGACCCAATAAGTTTTCATCTGCCACAGACCCAATAGTGGCCGATGACTGGCTGCGTTCAGTCCATAAGGACTTAGTTACCTGTGATTGCACAGATGCGGAAAAGATTAGATTCACTGCTCACCTGCTAGAAGGACCAGCAACAATGTGGTGGGATACTTACCAAGTCACCAATCCAATTGAAGTTCTGGACTAGGATTCCTTCAGGGAAGGCTTTCGTAATGCTCATATCTCCACGGGCATTATGAATCTTAAGAAAGATGAGTTCCGCACTCTGAAGCAAGGTGACAGGACACTAAAGGAGTACATGGATGACTTCTGCTCACTATCAAGGTACGCACCAGAAGACATCGACACTGATGCCAAAAGGAAAGATAAGTTTCTCAGTGGACTCAAAGGAGAACTGAAGATACCTCTGTTAATAGCTTATGCTCCAAACTACCAGGCTCTACTAGACCAAGCAGTTACTCTGGATAATAACATAAGGAAGGAGGAAAACCGTAAGAGGAAACTCAACAATGGCAAGACCCATACTGGACATTTCCACAAGAGACCCCACTTCAGTGAAGGCTATGGAAATGGTAATTTCAATGGCCATAGGCACAATGGTGGAAATAATGGAAACCACTCCAACGATCATCATAATGGAGACAATGGAAATCATAATGAACAACACCACTCCAAGCCGATGGTTAAGAAGGATCTCTCGACAATCACTTGTTACAAGTGCAAACAAAAAGGACACTATGCAGATAAATGTTCAGAAAATGGTACTACAAGACTTCAGTGAACTGAGATGACCGAAGGATGCCGCAAAGTACAAGAAGAAGACATGACAGAGCATAGCCAACTTGAGAGAATTTGTATGCAACTACAGCCTTGTAATAAATATTGTAAGGACTTGTAAGAGCTTAAGACAACCTTGTCGAGTGAATTTTTCTTCTCAATGAAATGGCAAGCTGAAGAATTGGTAACTCAAGAGTTAACGTCATACAACCAAGTTCGAGCAAAAACCTCTAGCTAGGAACGATAGATTTTGTTCAAAATAAGATTTGGGAACTTGATTCCAATTTTAACAAAACTTTTGTTTAAAAGCTAGTGAGGTTGACCAAGAGTTAGAATGCGAGATGCACCAAACCAAATACAAGGTAATGATTGGATGCGACATGGATTGGCCCCCATGATGACTACTCATATTGTTCGCTCTTGTATGAGGAATGGTAAGTCTAGAGAGACATACCTACTTGAGTGACGACGTCGTTAAACCATAACCTTAGGAGGATAATATGTTACATCCCTTATAGTAAGCCAGTGGCCAAAACGTAGGACTATGGTGAGGATGTTTTGGTTTTTGAACGACTACACAAATCAGAACGTGTTGCTCAGTGGGCCTTGAAGGCGAAGACTGTTCAGTTTCGATGGCTACTTATTCAATTCACCTCCCCGACTCTTCGTTTCAACTCCCCACGTAGCCTGTTCGACTACCTCCCTGAGCCTATAAGAGAGGCCACTCCTCTCCAGAGAGTCACAACAGAGACCGCCACCACCAACTATAAGATTTCCTTCTAGTTCCAGAGCCCAACGCCACCAAAGTCTACCCCATCCCGACCTGCGATGTTATGAGGCAACTCTCCAAAACCCTAAGACTATTTTCTTACCCATGAGAGCTACATTAGATCCCTTTTTCCTGCAAGGGAGTTCATCTTCGAGATATGATCAAGTTGCTCAGCGCCCTTCAACAACTATGAAGACGGTTACTAAAGGAATTCTTAAGGACCATCTGATACCTGTGGCAAGTAGCACGACTTGCTCCGATAACTTGAATGGGTTCAACAATGCTGGTTAAAAGGTGACCTACCGTCCCTTAAAGGTGCAAGTGCCTCTTACAGAGTCCACCTTGTTTACCCCTATGAAATACATGAGAAGCCCGCAGAGAGATGCCATCCTAACTCATTGGGATGTGTGGTCTCATCATGTTCGTGGGGCAAGCATGCAGTACTTAGCACTGAGTTATCTTTTGAGATTCTATAATGAAAATCAGCTAAAAAGCAACAAGGAGTATGGTGATGACCTATATGATTTCCTGGCCTTGATAAGGACAGACCAAGAAAAGGCTAGATACACATTCTTAGATGATGTGGACTACCTTGTTGAAGACAACGCGATGGATGATATTTGCCTATCACCAGAATTGGATGGAACCTCTGGTGTGCCCACTTTTGATCATAGTGGTGAACATCAAAACTTCTGAGAAGGGCGAATCAGAGAAAATGACACAACAGCGAATGCAAGCTGGGAACAAAATGCAAGTGCCTAAGGAAGCATCAAGATACCACCAAGAGGATTTTTCTTTTAAGGGTGGTAGCCACCCAGATAACCTAAACCTATCTTTCTTTCTAGCCTCTCCAATCTCGAGGACGAGATTTCTTTTAAGGGTGGTAGTCTGTAACATCCCGAGATTTTATCAAATTTTGGGGAATTTTTTTTGCTTTTGTTATGCTTGAAATGATTGGAATTTCACAGGGATTTAAAACTTTTCGAGTCTATTTGAAAGTTTTATTAGAAAACTATTTTAAAACTTTCTATTATTTTCTTGAAGAACTTCTTTGAGAAAGATCAAATATCAAAATACTATTTTCCTTTCTTTTTATTCAAACCTATGCAAGCTACTTGCAAAGGGTACCTCCTAAAATGTTTATTTTGTCTAAAAGGTTTGCTTTCCAAAAGGGTGGTTTGAAAACAATTTGTAAATAATATTTTATAATGTGTTATCCTCTTATTTTAAAAGGATTTATTCTCAAACCCTAGTTCTATTTTTGTTATGCAAGCAAAGTCCTATTTCTATTATAGATTATGCAAGTAAGCCCTTTGGCCATTTTATAAAGTTTTTCTTAAAAATCATACTTTGTTCTGAAAACTTGTCTTCTTACAGTTCCAGATTGCTGTGTTGAATTCTAGGAAATTTTACAAATTGATTTGAATCAATTTGAACCAAATATGCAAAAGCTACAAAAGAAATAAGAAAGCAGAAAAAAGAAAAAGAGAAAGAAGAAATAAAAATAGAAAAAGGGCCTCGGGGGAAAGGTTTGGCCCAGCAGAGAATAGGAGCCCGCAGCCCACTTACCTTTTACCGAACCGGTACCCTATCCTGCTCTCACACTCGCTGACATCGGGCCCCACCCGTCAGTGCGGGGTCTTCTTCTTCACTGGACCAGAAATCTCGCCGGAAACCGACCGAGTCCCCGCCGTTACTTCTCCCCTTAAATCCCCTCATTGCCTACATTAATCGACGCCTAGCCGCGGCTATAAAGACCCCTCACCATCCTCCTCCATCCCCCTTTTCCCCTTCGCGAAATCATCGACGAGCCACAGAGAGATCCCTCGCCGGAGACCGCAGGTGCCTGCGGCCAAATCCACTGGAATCCGACAACCCGAGGTAAGCCAGCCCCCTACCTATCCTCCTAAACTTCTTCCTCTGATCCGGCGTGTCCTCTGAAACCGTCGCTCGGTCCAAACATGCAACAGATCGACGCGTCCGCCCTAACCGAAGCTCGCCTCCGCCCGTGCTAACTCCGGCCACCTCTCCCCGGCGCTCCAGGAAGCTCCGGTCTACACCGTGGGCACCAACGTGCTCCCCACATCGTGCTGAATCCCGTTCACCACTCCATCGCTACCGAGGACCCCCAGAACACCGGCAACGATCACCTCTGGGCCACAAGCTCGCCGCCGGTGGCCAGAACCCTAACCCCCATGGTGAGCCTCACCCAGATCTGTTCTCGATCGTTAGATCTAAATCCAAAGGTCCAAAATAGATCACTTAACCAAAGAGTTACGGGACGATCTGGACCGTCGAAGCATCAGAAGATCCTACGACTCTCAATCGCAATCCGACCGAATCGGTATCAACCAGTGCCGTGATGCCACGTCACCTGCCCCAGTCAGCCCCGGTCAGATTCAGTCAAAACTCAAATTCAAACTCGATTTCAAATTCCTGTTTCTGTACTGATCTTGTAAAATCTCTAGAAATTAATCTACTTGGCCAAAAATTACAACTGATATACCGTTGGAATCCTTAGAAAGTGTAGAATCCAGTAGTGCAATAATATCTTATATTTTTTGGGTTCAATTTGAAACTATTTTTCAAATTGGAATCAAACTCTCTGTTTGCATGATTAATTCATATCTTTTGAACCAAGTGTCCAAAAATTATGAATTTGTAGTCTCTGGAATTCTCTCAACTTGTAGAACATCATAGGATCAAGAAAATCCAAATTAGATACGTGCACACACTTTGTGCATTCAAATTTGTCCAAATCACTACTTTGGTGATAATTCAATTTCTATAACTGATTTTAGAGTGAATCCACTTGCAGTGACCTTGTATTACTGCAAGCTATCCAGTAGTATCACTCCCATATCTGATTGAAACACTTCACAATTATTCAAATTCTAATATGAGAATTTGAGTAGTTCCTATATAGATAAATTCTATTTCTATTTCAATTAGTGATTCCTTCTACCATAGCAAATCTCATAACCATACCTAATCATCAATGTTATCTAAATAACATCTTGATCAAGAATCATATCTACTTAGACCAACCTTGTATAGCTCACACATATTCAAATTACAATAGTGTTGTTTGAGTAAAGTGTGATGCATCTCAATCATAGGATTCTATCCTTACTATCTTAGGTGTTGATCAAATCAACATTTCGGCACCTATCCGACACTCCTTGTACCAAATAGGAACCTAAAACCCAAATCTCAAATGTTATCTACCCATACTCAATCATCTATTCAACTGGTACTGATTTCATGTGCAGAACTATTCAATTAATAAATGAGTTAATTGAGTAACTCAATTGTACCATGAATCCTTGACCCATACCTTGTCCAACTAGACATGTTTTGTCTAATTCATATTACACTCAAATTGCAATTGTGCTACTTGAGTAGAATATAAATTCATCTCAAGCCTAGATTTTGTTAATGTGGTGTTATTATAACCCATACCATAGTATGTGTTATACACCATGTTGATCAATGAACCAGTTGAACCATGACCTCAAATATCAATCGTTCATACCCAATCCAATGCCTACTAAGTTTTGGTTCACATGTATTGAACTATTCAACTTGCAAATGTGCTAATTGAGTACTTCAAGCATTCTTAAAACCTAGCCTAGTCCCTAAGTGTGATATATGCTATTTAAAGAATAAATGTTGTTACACTTATTCAAATAGTATTGTGGTTGCACTATCCCACACCTATGTGATCTATTTCACATGAGCTTTCCTAAAACTCATATATGCTTTAATAAAGCATAAAAACTTCATCAATTATATTTGCCTAAACCAATTCTCTCTCAAATCATATTGATCTCTCCCAACTAAGCTCTCCGATCCATATCTCACAAATCATAATCCTTTACCATATCTTTCTTATCATAACATCTCAATAAACCAAATTGTTAAACAAACACTTATCAATTGTTTGATTTGTTTGATTGTGTTTGAATGGTGTGTTTATGGTATGCTATTTGTGTGCTATAGTTGGTGCGAAGAGCTACGTGCTTAGTCAAGAGAAGTGAAACGTCGTGATCTTCAAAAAGGCAAGTGACACACATACTTCCACCTATCTTTTATTATTATATGCATTAGTGGTTTCAATATTGTGCATGATATGAAAATTTTCAAAGTGGTTATGAAATGCTTAGCTCCTAGTAGTGGTAGCTATCCCTTAAACCCCACCTGCTAGGATTGCAAACTTGCTTTGCAAAATGATGCCATGCCTTGTTTTCAATTTGATATGAAAATTAACAACCCAATGAATCACCTGGGTGCAATCTTGTGGCTACTCAGGGCTACACACCTGGCTATCAACCCAGGACATGTGTGGTTGTCATCGCCTGAGAGTACACAACTCAGGGCTACACACCTGGCTATCAACCCAGGACATGTGTGGTGGTTATCACCTGAGAATACTTTGTATTGGTTGTACCTAGGAACAGAGAGAGGACATGTCGATCGAAAGGAATCTCATCACCTTTTCAAAATAATTAAAACTTGAACAGTGACTACTTAGGGCCACACACCTGACTATCAACTCAGGACATGTGTGGTGGTTATCACCTAAGGGTCCTCACCAATCCCAAGACTAACTACTTAGGGCTACACACCTGACTATCAACTCAGGACATGTGTGGTTGTCATCGCCTAAGGGTTACCTTGGGGCTTAAATTGAGTAACTACTCAGGACTGCACACTTGGCTATCAACCCAGGATATGTGTGGTTGTCATCGCCTGAGGGTTATTCTAGTTTTAATTGAGTAACTACTCAGGACTGCACACCTGGCTATCAACCCAGGATATGTGTGGTTGTCATCGCCTGAGGGTTATTCTTGTTTTGTTGAGTTACTACCCAGGGCTACACAACTTGGCTATCAACCCAAGGTTTGTGTGGTGGTTATCACCTGGGGGTTATCTTGACCTTAAGAAAAATCAAAATGTTTTAAAAATGTTTTGACAGGATAAAACTTGCTTTATGCAATTCAGCCATAAGATCCACCAGCCAAATATCATGTAGTATAGTCTTTCCACAAAATGCCACCAAATATGTGTCATTTGCCAGTACGTTATTGTACTGACCCCTTCGGGGCTGCATATTCAAACGTGCAGGTTTATTTTCGAGTAAGGAACCAGGAGTAGGATCTCGAGCTTACATTCCAACACGTCTGCCTGTGGCACTTGATGAAGATGGAAGCTCACTGCAATCTATGCTTTATGCTGTGTACTTGTAAGGTTGAATATCTATGTAACTGGATTTGCGTTGTAATATTGATGCTATTGCAATGATTTCTCATTTTGTACTGTGGTGCTATCTACTGATCCAGGGAATGGCACAGTAACACAGGAGTTCTGTCTTTAGCAAAAGGCAGGGCGTTACAGTCCAGAAGCTCTTCCCGGCACCCTGCCGGAGAGGGGAATCGCCACCGGAGGTCTCCTTCATCGCCATGCTTGCCTCCGGAGCGATGAGTGAGTAGTCTACCTTGGACTATGGGTCCATAGCAGTAGCTAGATGGTTGTCTTCTCCACTATGTGCTTCATGTTTAGATCTCATGAGCTGCCATACATGATTGAGATCACCGTTATGTAATTCTACATGTTTGGTTTGTTGGGATCCGATGAATATTGGTGATTATAATTAAGTTGCTGTACTGAATTATATCTCTTGTTATCTCTATGTTGTTTATGATCTTGCATGCTCTCCGTTGTTAGTAGCTATCTTGGCCGAGTAGTTGCTAGTGACTCCAAGAGGGGGTATTTATGCTCGATAGTGGGTTCATGTCTCTATTTCACCTGGGGGAGTGACAGAAACCTCTAAGGTGGTAGATGTGCTATTGCTACTAGGGAGAAAACAACATTCATATGCTCAAGGGCATATGCTTTGTTTACATTACACACTTTGCTTAATGCAATTATCTGTTGTTCGCAACTTAATACTTCTAGGGTGTTCGGATGATATCCCCGGGAGTGGATTATTAGTCATAGATGCAGTTGGATGGCGGTCTATGTATTTTGTTGTAATGCCCAGAGTAAATCTCATAGTGATCTTCTTGACATATCACGTTATCTTTATTCTATCAATTGCCCAACTGTAATTTGTTTACCCAGCATGTGCTATTTTATCTATGGAGAGACACCACTAGTGAACTGTGGACCCTGATCCTATTTCTATCATATTGCTATCACCTGTTTACTTTACATGTACTGTTTACTTTACTCGCATACTATATTGTTTTCCACTAGATACACTCATAACCTTTGTTTCAAGCAAACCGGTGAGATTGACAACCTCATCGCAAGTTGGGAACAAAGTATTTATTTGTGTGTGTGCAGGTTCCACGTTGCAGCTAGCAAGCAAAGCTTGGACGAGGCGCCATATATAAATTGACTGCTGCTGTCGCAAACTAGCAAGCATCACCTTCAGTCGTCATTGTCTCTCCTCTCCTGATTGATATTAAACCTTGGTTTCTAACTGAGGGAAAACTAGCTGCTATACTCTTCATACCTTCCTCTTGGGGTTCCCAACGGGCTGGTTATTCACCACGCACAAGGACAGTTTGCTCCCACATCAACTGGTCGCCATCAGCTAATTTTCTGGGCGCCATCAACAAGGGATCAGGTAATTTTCTGGCGCCGTTGCCGGGGAGGAAGAGAAGACTTCTGCGAGGGGAGTTCTTTGCACACACATTCTTTACTTTGTTATTGTTTTGCTTTACTTTATTTTATTTTACCTGCATTGCTTTTTATCAAAAACCCAAAAAAATTAGAATCCTTGGTAGTTGTTATTTTTGTTGGTCTGTTATTGTCTTGCTTTATCATGCTTTCTATCAATGGTTGGTTTCTTTGAAACTAATTCGTTTTGGCAAGGTGGGTTCACGGAAGAGCAGCAAAATTATTATGATGAACACCGCTTGTCACAAAAAGGGAAACACTTATGGGAACAAATCAATAGATTATATATCATTGCTAGAAATGTGTGCTCTACTTATAATGTTACTTATTGCTTTGATGAATCTTGTTGCTGTTGGAGGTATAAACACCTCCCTTTTCAATGTGAGTATAATGATGATGTTACCATATCTTCTTATATTAATGGAAATTATGACTTTTATGATGTGGAACAAATTGAAGAATTTATTGCTTGGAAGGGTGCATTCGAACTTGCTTATTTGCTTGAAAATACTGATGATGCACCTTATAAATATGAGGTTTATGATATACTCACATTTTGCTTTGATAATTACAAGGAAGGAAATGGCTATATTCTTAAATATCTTAATAGATGCTCTCCAACGGAAGAGACTAATGCCTTGAAGGAGCCTATAGAAGAAGAAATTGGAAGCTCATTGGATGAAAAAGAGGAGGAGAGTGATGATCAAGAGGAGGAAGAATGGAGTTACCCATGTCTACCTCCTAATAAGAGTAACTCTTTAACTAATACCTTATTTGATCGCCCTCCATGCTTAACAAAGGAGGATGAGTGTGACATTTATATTGTTGAGTTTGTTCATGATGCTACTAAAAATTATTATGAGAGAGGAAAATATGATTCTCATGTTACTAAAACACCTCTCTTTATATTGAAAGTTCTGAAGTTGCTCTTGTTTTATCTACCCATACTTGTGACTATGTGCTTCTCTGATTTATTTTCTTACAAGATTCCTATGCATAGGAAGTGGGTTAGACTTAAATGTGTTTTATATTTGCTCCTTGATGCTCCTTTTGGCTTTCATTCATATTTCTTATGTGAGCATCTTCGCAATTTTCTGCGCCTAGCTCAAAGGCGTTAAAGAAAAGCACTCTTGGGAGATAACCCAATGTTTCTTTTCAGTACTTTTTCTTTTATTTGAGTCTTGGAAATTATTACTACTGTAATGACCGCTACTTATCTTATTTATTTCGTTTTTGTGCCAAGAGAAGCCTCTAATTTGAGTGAGGTAAAGATTTGGGGATGTTGCTGTCCTGAAACTGTTTTCGGTGCTGCACCGTAAAAATTCGTGAAAATTCTCTGTTTATCTTTTGGACCTGCGATTTCTTGTGCATATGCCCCAGGTTATATACAAACTTTTCTTAGTTGAACACTTTTTGATTTGAGCAACAGAAAATCCTTCAAAAATTCGACCTTTGTCATCTGTTCAGTTTTGACAGATTTCTGCCAATATTTGTGTTTGCCACTTTATCGCTTTCTTTTGAGTTCTTTTGATCACGGAACTTTTGGGGAGGTTGCTACAGTAGTATATGCTATATATGTGGTAGTTTTGAGTTGAAACCTGAAGCAAATAGAGGGTTGATTATATGTTATGCTTGCACTAATGTTGCTAATAGAATTGTGTTTAGTTTTGTATGAAGGAAGTTTTCAAGTGTAGGGATTGGAGAATGATGAGATGAGTTGAAGAATGGACAAAAGCTCAAGCTTGGGGATGCCCATGCATCACCCCAAGAAATATCCAAGAAGTACAAGCGTCAAAGCTTGGGGATGCCCCCGAGGCACCCCTTCTTCGTCGGCAAAAATCGGGTCACCTTTCAAAACACTACATTTTTATTGCTTCATGCACTATGTGTTTTTCTTGGAGCGTCAGTTGTTTTAGTTTTCTTAGTTTGTTTAGTTTGTTTGTTTTCTGCAATAAATGGTTGGACCCTAACAAATTTTCTTTGGAGGAGATGTACTCATTTTCATTTGCCAAGAACTCTCTAGTTTTCACTCTTATTAAAAATCATGCGTTCTTCTTTTTCTGCTACTGCTTTTGGTTTTCATTTTCACCTTGATTTGCATTCAGACCTTGTCATATCTTTTCATCAAGGTGTATTTTTTCCTCTGATCTTCATTGGTTTTTATCAAAAGAGGTGTTTATAAAAATTTCAAATGGTGTTGGAAAAGAGAAAAAGCTTTGTGCAAAATAGTGGTACAAGAAGGAGCTTGTGTAGACTGCGGCTTAGCCTTTTTCATGTCATGCTTGATGTATTTTTGATAGTATGCTTAGTGGTTTTGCTGTAGCATGACTTGTCTCAAATAACTGAGATTGCTTAATGAGCCTTTGAAAAATCATGCATTGTTTTTTATTGTATGGAAGCATTATTTTGGTTTTCTCCTTGATGCTTTATTTGGGTTGACTTGGCGCATGCTCACACATGTTAGACTCTTACAAAGTCGCCAATAGCCTTCATGATCATTTAGTTTTTGACTTTTTATGTCATCGTATGCTTCTTTTAATGTCGCTTTGTCGCTTTGCATGATTATGGCCATTACTGCTCTCTTAGTTGGTCGCTCCCAGTCTTTTGCTAGCCCTCGCCTTGTACTGAGTATGAGCTCTACTCGTGCATCCAACTCCTAAAAAGCCAAAGTTTTCCAAAGTGTCCACCATACATACCTACTAGCAATTTGCTATTCCAAGTAAATTTGACTTGCTTTTATTTTCTCTTCAAATTAAACTCTTACCAGTGTTATGCGAAATTCGGTCAGTAAAGCTCTCACGAACCGGAAGGCACACTTTACTTTTTCATGTTCTTAAAAATTTGACATTGTGGTCTCTTATGTTGAGTTGTTATGCTTGCAAGTTGTAAGTTGGATTCTTGCCCATCCATGCTGTCATGGGCAAGCTTTCAACATTGCACTTCTTATTTGAGTTGATATCGTGATCTTTTGTTTATGGATGCCCGCGGTGTGAAATGAATTGGGAATCTTGTAGGGATCATGGAGTTTGTATATGTGTTAGGGAAACACCGGGCCGCCAATCTAAGCCATGCATAATTCATGGTGGAAATTTGCAGCATACCCATAGTGAACATTCGACGACGCATCTCACAATAAAAAGCTAAACAATATAGCAAATAAAAGAGATGTCGAGGTGTTCATTGTCTGCTTGTCCTGTCATTTTGGTGTGGGCTTGTTCCATGTCATTGGGCATGGAGGTACCCCATTGGCGGTTCTCAATGATATGCATATACTTACAATGACAAGAGCCTTGCTTGGGACTCTAAGTAAAGTAGCATGAGGTTTGGGTACTCGTATTCACGGGGCACGAGGTTTTCAACTTATGATTTGTCAAGCATATGCATCATAATTGTTCTCGCATTAACTTTAACCATTCAAGATGCTTATGATGGGGGCAATGAGAGCTCAAAGCCGGTAAGTACCATAATTTTTGAAGGTTATAAAACTTGCAATCACTGCTTCCCTCTGCGAAGGGCCTTTCTTTTACTTTTATGTTGAGTCACCACCTTCTTTCTTTATGCACCATTAAGATAGCATAGTTGTCATTCTTAGTGTGATATGCATTGTCCCAAAGTTCATTGATTGATTCATATTGTTGGTTTCACTTGTTCTTAAATTATTTGTATCTAGTCGCCCTCTTAAACTTGAAGGTGTCCTATGCATTTATGTTTTGCTCTCTTTGAAGGACAAGCTGAAAACCATTTGTATGTTTTTCCTTATGATTTGAACACACGTTTGACTTTCATTGTTTCATTTTCATGATCTTTTGTTTGTTTTCATTTGCATGTTTACAACATGGTTGCTAAGTTCTTATTGTCATGATTATATCTTCATGCCCATGTTTTAAGTTCTATTGATCCCAGCTCACCAATGCTTACATATATGATCAAGATTGTGTAGGTGCATGTCACCTCAAAAATTATTCTTTTGTTATCACTTACCTACTCGAGGACGAGCAGGAGTTAAGCTTGGGGATGCTTGATACGTCTCAAACGTATCTATAATTTTTGATGCTCCATGCTTGTTTTTACACCATTTGCCTATTGTTTCGTTACACTTAGTGGCATTTTTATGCATTTTCCGGAACTAACCTATTAACGAAGTGCCACAGTGCCAGTTCCCTGTTTTCTGCTGTTTTTGTGTTTCAGAGTGATACACAGGAAATATTCTCGGAATTGGACGAAACAAGTTCCTGAAGTCTTATTTTACCCGGAGGCTTCCAGAGACCCGAAGGAGAGTAGGAGGCGAGGGACCAGGGGCCCACACGCACAGGTGGCACGGCCAGCCCCTGGCCCACGCCACCCCCGTGTGTGGCCGCCTGGCCCCTCCTCTGACATCGCCCCTTCGCCTATAAAGACCCCCCGACGAGAAAAACCTAAGGACCCGATCAGTTTTCCAGAACACATCGCGATCCGCCGCCGCCGTCGACCCGAAGATCGGGAGGGTCCAGAAGCTCTTCCTGGCACCCTGCCGGAGAGGGGAATCGCCACCGGAGGTCTCCTTTATCGCCATGCTTGCCTCCAGAGCGATGAGTGAGTAGTCTACCTTGGACTATGGGTCCATAGCAGTAGCTAGATGGTTGTCTTCTCCACTATGTGCTTCATGTTTAGATCTCATGAGCTGCCATACATGATTGAGATCACCGTTATGTAATTCTACATGTTTGGTTTGTTGGGATCCGATGAATATTGGTGATTATGATTAAGTTGCTGTACTGAATTATATCTCTTGTTATCTCTATGTTGTTTATGATCTTGCATGCTCTCCGTTGTTAGTAGCTATCTTGGCCGAGTAGTTGCTAGTGACTCCAAGAGGGGGTATTTATGCTCGATAGTGGGTTCATGTCTCTATTTCACCTGGGGGAGTGACAGAAACCTCTAAGGTGGTAGATGTGCTGTTGCTACTAGGGAGAAAACAACATTCATATGCTCAAGGGCATATGCTTTGTTTACATTACACACTTTGCTTAATGCAATTATCTATTGTTCGCAACTTAATACTTCTAGCGTGTTCGGATGATATCCCCGGGAGTGGATTATTAGTCATAGATGCAGTTGGATGGCGGTCTATGTATTTTGTTGTAATGCCCAGAGTAAATCTCATAGTGATCTTCTTGACATATCACGTTATCTTTATTCTATCAATTGCCCAACTGTAATTTGTTTACCCAGCATGTGCTATTTTATCTATGGAGAGACACCACTAGTGAACTGTGGACCCCGGTCCTATTTCCATCATATTGCTATCACCTGTTTACTTTACATGTACTGTTTACTTTACTCGCATACTATATTGTTTTCCACTAGATACACTCATAACCTTTGTTTCAAGCAAACCGGTGAGATTGACAACCTCATCGCAAGTTGGGAACAAAGTATTTATTTGTGTGTGTGCAGGTTCCACGTTGCAGCTAGCAAGCAAAGCTTGGACGAGGCGCCATATATAAATTGTCTGCTGCTGTCGCAAACTAGCAAGCATCACCTTCAGTCGTCATTGTCTCTCCTCTCCTGATTGATATTAAACCTTGGTTTCTAACTGAGGGAAAACTAGCTGCTATACTCTTCATACCTTCCTCTTGGGGTTCCCAACGGGCTGGTTATTCACCACGCATAAGGACAGTTTGCTCCCACATCAACTGGTCGCCATCAGCTAATTTTCTGGGCGCCATCAACAAGGGATCATCTCACACATAGGGGGCGCGGCCCAGCCCCTGGCCGCACCGCCCTGGTGTGAGGGCCCCTCGTGGCCCCACTCCAACTCCTCTTCGGTTCTCTGGAAGCTTTGGTAAAATTCTGGGCGACTGGCTTTGGTTTCGTCCGATTCCGAGAATATTTCCTGTGTAGCTTTTCTAAAACACAAAAACAGCAGAAAACAGGGAACTGGCACTGTGGCAACTTGTTAATAGGTTAGTTCTGGAAAATGCGTAAAAGTGCCATAAAGTGTAACGAAACATTAGGCAAATGGTGTAAAAATAAGCATGGAGCATCAAAAATTATGGATACGTTTGAGACCTATCAGCATCCCCAAGCTTAACTACTGCTCGTCCTCGAGTAGGTAAGTGATAACAAAAGAAATAATTTTTGAGGTGACATGCACCTACACAATCTTGATCATATATGTAAGCGTTGTGAGCTGGGATCAAAAGAACTTAAAACATGGGCATGAAAGACATACTCTTGATAGAAGAAACTTAGCAACCATGTTATAAACATGAAAATGAACACAAACAAAAGATCATGAAAATGAAACAATGAAAGTCAAACGTGTGTTCAAATCATATGGAAAAACATACAAATGGTTTTCAGCTTGTCCTTAATAGAGAGCAAAACATAAATGCATAGGACACCTTCAAGTTTAAGAGGGCGACTAGATACAAATAATTTAAGAACAAGTGAAACCAATAATATGAATCAATCAATGAAAACTTTGGGACAATGCACATTATACTAAGAATGACAACAATGCTCTCTTAATGGTGCATAAAGATAGAAGGTGGTGACTCAACATAAAAGTAAAAGAAAGGCCCTTTACGGAGGGAAGCAGTGATTGCAAGTTTTATAACCTTCAAAAATTATGGTACTTACCGGCTTTGAGCTCTCATTTCCCCCATCATAAGCATCTTGAATGGTTAAAGTTAATGCGAGAACAATTATGATGCATATGCTTGACAAATCATAAGTTGAAAACCTCGTGTCCCGTGAATATGAGTACCCAAACTATGCTACTTTACTTAGATGACATGGAACAAGCCCACATCAAAATGACAGGACAAGCAGACAATGAACACCGCGACATCTCTTTTGTTTACCATTTGTTTAGCTTTTTATTTTGAGATGCGTCGTCGAATGTCCACTATGGGTATGCTGCAAATTTCCACCATGAATTATGCATGGCTTAGATTGGCGGCCCAGGCATTTCCCTAACACATATACAAACTCCATGATCCCCGCAAGATTCCCAATTCATTTCACACCGCAGGCATCCATAAACAAAAGATCACGATATCAACTCAAATAAGAAGTGCAATGTTAAAAGCTTGCCCCATGACAGCATGGCTGGGCTAGTCTCCAACTTACAACTTGCAAGCATAACAACTCAACATAAGAGACCACAATGTCAAATTTTTAAGAACAATAAAAAGTAAAGTGTGCCTTCCGGTTCGTGAGAGCTTTACTGACCAATTTACGCATAACACTGGTAAGAGTTTAATTTGAAGAGTAAATAAAAGCAAGTTAAATTTACTTGGAATAGCAATTTTCTAATATGTATGTATGGTGGACACTTTGGCAAACTTGGGTTTTAGGAGTTGGATGCACGAGTAGAGGTCATACTCAGTACAAGGCGAGGGCTAGCAAAAGGCTGGGAGTGACCAACTAAGAGAGCAATAATGGCCATAATCATGCAAAGCGATAAAGCAACATTAAAAGAAGCATAAGATGGCATCAAAAGTCAAAAACTAAATAATCATAGAGGCTATTGGCGACTTTGGATGAGTCTAACATGTGTGAGAATGCGCCAAGTCAACCCAAATAAAGCATCAAGGAGAAAACCAAAATAATGCTTCCAAATGATAAAAACAACGCATGATTCTTTCAAAGGCTCATTAAGCAATCTCAGTTATTTGAGACAAGTCATGCTACAGCAAAACCACTAAGCATACTATCAAAAATACATCAAGCACGACATGCAAAATCCTAAGCCGCAGTCTACACAAGCTCCTTCTTGTACCACTTTTTTGCCTAAAGCTTTTTCTCTTTTCCAACACCATTCAAACTTTTTATAAACACCTCTTTTGATGAAAACCAATGAAGATCAGAGGAAAAAATACATCTTGATGAAAAGATATAACAAGATCTGAACACATATCAAGGCAAAAATCGAAAACTGAACGCAGTTCTAGAAAAAGAAGAATACTCGTTGAAATGATAAGAATGAAAAAGGAGTGTTCTTGGCAAATAAAAAGCAAGGAAATTTCTCCAAAAGAAATTTGTAGGGGTCCAACCATTTATTGCAGCAAACAAAACTAAACTAAACTGAAAACTAAAAACAACTGACGCTCCAAGAAAAACACATAGTGCATGAAGCAATAAAAATATAGTGTCTTGAAAGGTGACCTGATTTTTGCCGATGAAGAAGGGGTGCCTCGGGGGCATCCCCAAGCTTTGACACTTGTACTTCTTGGATATTTCTTGGGGTGATGCATGGGCATCCCCAATCTTGATCTTTTGTCCATTCTTCAACTCATCTCATCACTCTCCGATCCCTACACTTGAAAACTTCCTTCACACAAAACTAAACACAAATCTAGTAGCAACATTAGTGCAAGCATAACATATAATCAACCTCTTTTCCTTCAGGTTTCAACCTAAAACCACCACATATTAAGCATATACTACTTTAGCAACTTCCCCAAAAGTTCCGTGATCAAAAGAACTAAAAAAGAAAGCGATAAAGCGGCAAACATAAATATTGGTAGAAATCTGTCCAAACAGAACAGCTGACAAAGGTCGAATTTTTGAGGTGTTTTCTGTTGCTCAAATCAAAAAGTGTTCAACTAATGAAAGTTTGGATATAACCTGGGGCATATTCACAAGAAATCGCAGATCCAAAAGATATAGAGAGTATTTTCACGAATTTTTACGGTGCAGCATCGAAAACAGTTTCAGGACAGCAACATCCCCAAATCCTACCTCACTCAAATTAGAGGCTTCTCTTGGCACAAAAAGAAATAAAAAGGATAAGGAGAGGTCAGGACAGTAGTAATAACTTCCAAGACTCAAATAAAAGAAAAAGAAATGAATGTAAAACATTGGGTTATCTCCTAAGAGTGCTTTTCTTTAACGCCTTTGAGCTAGGCTTAGTAATTTGAGAAGATGCTCACATAAGAAATATGAATTGAAGCAAAAGAGAGCATCAAGGAGCAAATATAAAACATATTTAAGTCTAACCCACTTCCTATGCATAGGAATCTTGTAAGAAAATAAATCAAAGAAGCACATAGTAACAAGTATGGGTAGATAAAACAAGAGCAACTTCGGAACTTTTAATATAAAGAGAGGTGTATAAGTGACATGAGAATTCCAACAACCACATTTTCCTCTCTCATAATAATTTTTAGTAGCATCATGAACAAACTCAACAATATAAATATCACACTCATCCTCCTTTTTTAAGCATGGAGGGCTATCAAATAAGGTATTAGTTAAAGAGTTACTCTTATTGGGAGGCAGACATGGGTAGCTCCATTCTTCCTCCTCTTGATCATCACTCTCCTCCTCTTTTTCATCCAATGAGCTTCCAGTTTCAGCAATTTCTTCTTCCATAGGCTCCTTCAAGGCATTAGTCTCTTCCGTTGGAGAGCATCTATTAAGATATTTAAGAATATAGTCATTTTCTTCCTTGTAATTATCAAAGCAAAATGTAAGTATATCATAAACCTCATATTTATAAGGTGCATCATCAGTATTTTCAAGCAAATAAGCAAGTTCAAATGCACCCTTCCAAGCAATAAATTCCTCAATTTGTTCCACATCATAAAATTCATAATTTCCATTAATATAAGAAGATATGGTAACATCATCATTATACTCACATTGAAAAGGGAGGTGTTTATACCTCCTACAACAACAAGATCTATCAAAACAATAAGTAACATTATAAGTAGAGCACACGTTTCTAGCAATGATATACAATCTATTGATTTGTTCCCATAAGTGTTTCCCTTTATGTGACAAGCGGTGTTCCTCATAATAATTTTGCTGCTCTTCTGTGAACCCACCTTGCCAAAAAGATTTAGTTTCAAAGAAACCAACCATTGATAGAAAGCATGATAAAGCAAGACAATAACAGACCAACAAAAATATCAACTATAGTACAAACTAATTTTTGTGTGTTTTTGATAAAATGATACAAGCAAAAATAAAGTAAAGCAAAACTTAAAACAAAGTAAAGGATATGCGTGCGAAAACTCCCCTTGCAGAAGTCTTCTTCCTCCCCGGCAACGGCGCCAGAAAAAGAGCTTGATGCGTGACAGTGGTGTTATCTTTTCACCGTCCAGTTGGGAACCCCAAGAGGAAGGTATAATGAATATAGCAGCAAGGTTTTTCCCTCAGTTAAGAAACCAAGGTATATCGATCAGGAGAGGAGCAGACAAACGACTGAAGGTGATGCTTGATAGCCTAGTGACACTCCAACAAGGGCGTCGTTTCACAACAAAACGAGTTAGCGCGTCTTCAGCTAGTAGCAGCGTGGAACCTGCACACAACACAACCAATTACTTTGTTCCCAACTTACGATGAGGTTGTCAATCTCACCGGTTTGCTTGAAACAAAGGGTATGAGCGTATCGAGTGGAAAGTGATAATAGTATGCGAGTAAAGTAAACAATGCGAGTAAAGTAAATAGGTGATAGCAATATAAAGGAAATAGGACTGGGGTCCACAGTTCACTAGCGGTGTCTCTCCATAGATAAAATAATACAAGCTGGGTAAACAAATTACAGTTGGGCAATTGATAGAATAAAGATAACGTGCATATGATGAGAGGATCACTATGACATTTACTCTGGGCATTACAATAAAATACATAGACCGCCATCCAACTGCATCTATGACTAATAATCCACTCACGGAGATATCAACCGAATACCCCATGAGTATTAAGTTGCGAACAATAAATAACTGCATTAAGCAAAGTGTGTAATGTAAACAAAGCATATGCTCTTGAGCATACGAAAGTTATTTTCCCCCTAGTAGCAACAGCACATCTACAACCTTAGGGGTTTCTGTCACTTCCCCAGATTAAATAGAGGCATGAACCCACTATCGGGCATAAATACCCCCTCTTGAAGTTATTAGCAACTACTCGGCCAAGATAGCTACTAACAACGGAGAGCATGCAAGATCATAAACAACATAGAGATAATAAAAGATAAATTTCAGTACTTCAACTCAAGCATAACAACAATATTCATCGGATCCCAACAAACCAAACATGTAGAATTACATAACGGTGATCTCAATCATGTAGGCTAGCTCATGAGATCTAAATATGAAGCACATGGTGGAGAAGACAACCATCTAGCTACTGCTATGGACCCATAGTCTAAGGTAGAATACTCACTCATCGCTCCGGAGGCAAGTATGACAATAAAGAAGACCTCCGGTGGCGATTCCCCTCTCTGGTGATGACCCACAAGTATAGGGGGTGTATCGTAGTACTTTTGATAAATAAGAGTGTCGAACCCAACAAGGAGCAGAAGGTGTTGATGAGCGGTTTTGATCAAGGAATCACTGTAAATACTAGCAAACAGGTTTTCAGGAGTATTTGGTGATACGAATAAATAAAGTGCGAGTAAATAAAAGACATTAGTAACAATTGCAGCAAGTGGCCCAATCCTTTATTCAGCAAAGGACAAGCCGGTTGTATACTTATAATAACCAAACGTTCTCGAGGACACATGGGAGTTTCTGTCAAGAGCTTTCGCTTCATAAAGCCAATAGTATTTATTGATTTGATAAGTGTTATGGGGGTGAACCTGTGCTAGCGCACTACCCTTACTAGGATAAATACACACTTGTGATTATACCCCTTGCAAGCATCCGCAAATACAAGAAAGTAATTAAGATAAATCTAACCATAGCCTTAAACTCTAGGATCCTACGCTCCCTGGTGCAATGGTTTCCCAACGGAGGTTTAGGTTTCTGTCACTCCAGCAACCCCACAATCGGTAGCCAAATACACAATGCATCTCACTAGGCCCATAAATGGTGAAGTATCATGTAGTCGACGTTCACATGACACCACTAGTGAAATAGCACCACAACAATATCAAACCATTAAATATTTCTCAACAATAATTCACTACTAACAGCTTGACTTCTCCCATGTCCTCAAGAACTAAACGAACTACTCACAAGACATCATATGGATCATGATCAGAGATGGAATAATGGTAAATAACAATCTGAACATAAACCTTAATTCAACGGTTCCACTCAATAGCATCAACTACAAGAGTAATCAACACCGGAAAAGTTTCCCCTATGAATATAACAAGATCCAACTCAAGATGTTACAGCGGGATGGCATGGTGATGGTGGAGGTGAAGGTGCTGGTGATGGAGATGATGATGATGATGATCCCGTTGAAGTCCAGTGCGATGGTGATGACGATGGCGACGATCTCCCCTCTCCGGGAAGGAATTTCCCTGGCAGATTTCTTCCTGCCGGAGAGTCTTTTCTCTCAGGTGTTCTCCGCCCCGCAGAGGTGGCTATGTCTAACTCTGAACCCCCCCCTTTGACTTAGGTTTTCGGGGACGATGATATACGCGAAGGGACGAGACCAGAGGTGGGCCAGGGCTCCCTCACACAGGGCTGGCGCGGCCAGGGGGCTGGCCGCGCCACCCTGGCGTGTGGGGCCCCCCTGGCCCCTCTTGACTCCTCCTTCTGGCTTCATGGGTCTTCTGGGAAAATATAATTTCTGGGTATTTTTTTGGAATTTTCCTGATCTTCAAAATATGGTCTCTTGATGGTCCCTTTTCCAGCAGAATCCTGACTCTGGCAGCAACTCCTCCGATGATCATCAAACATGTGAAAACAAAGGAAATAACATAAGTATCATATCTAAATATGAAATATATCAATGAATAATAGTAAATTATGATACAAAATAGTGATGCAAATTGGACATATCAACCCCCCCAAGCTTAGACCTCGCTTGTCCCCAAGCGAAAACTAAACTCGGTAAACATGACCACAGGTTTATGGAGTGAAGTGTTGATAATCAAAATACGGACAAGAAGCATCACATTTACTAAGGTACAAGTTATAATAGACAGCAACTTCCCTTTATAAGATATAGACTTGCAATAAGTAAAAGGGAATCACATGTAAAGATGCACAAGGTAAATATAGTTGGCAATGGCAAACCTT
Organism: Dactylis glomerata; assembly: GCA_007115705.1. NCBI lineage: Eukaryota > Viridiplantae > Streptophyta > Magnoliopsida > Poales > Poaceae > Dactylis > Dactylis glomerata. Next base: position 627,831 of record QXEO01001033.1, on the reverse strand, counting down.
AGTTCTTGGTCAAAGAATGGAGAACAAACTATTCTCTCTTTTATACGGAGCCTTTTAAAACAGAGCTAATATAGCAAAGACTATATGCTCAACAAAGTAAACTTTTGCATTCATAGAAAACTATCAAAGATATATTCCTTCAGACAAAAGCATTATACAAAACAAGGAAGATAATTAACATGATTAAACGGATCAACATATGGATGAGTGAAACATAACAACTCAAATGCTTGCTTGAGACAGAGGGAAATAGGTTGACTCAACATAAAAGTAAAAGATAGGCCCTTCGCAGAGGGAAGCAGGGATTAAACATGTGCTAGAGCTTTTCATTTGTAAAACAGAGGTAAAATGTTATTTTGAGAGGTGGTTGCTTTTGTCAACGACTAGCAACGGAGTTCTTGATATCTTCCATACTAAACAAGTGAGAGCGGTTCCGAGATATTTTGATTAATTGGCACTTTGGTGCTCTTTTATAGCTTTGCACTCCTCCCCACCTTTTTCCTTTCTCAAACCATGGCTAACCGATTCCATCGGGTGCCGACCAACTTTAACATTCCATTGGAGGAGTGCCTTTTTCTTTCTTTTTCTTTTTGAGATTATAATGGTCCGACCAGCTCCCTTGCAAAATTAATGACGAGCAGATGAAGCTGCCTAGTCGAGGGGTACTTAATTTAGTATGGAAGATAAAAAACCCATCCACTACGTCCTCATGAGCTAAAAACGGTGGCACAAAATGAGAGATGTTTGAAGGTTTTTGAAAGGTAGCACATGAAAATTTACTTGGAATGGCTTGAAATACCATGCATAGGAATTTGTAGTGGACTCTTTGGAAGTGACTTGGCTTTTGGGGATTGGATGCACGAGAAGTATTTCCTCTCAGTACAGGTTTTTGGCTAGCAAGGCTGGGTAGCAAGCATAAGAGTTGCATGAAACAAACAAACATACATATAATAAGAACAATCATGCACACTCCCTTGAAGGTACAACGATTTTAACTTTAAGAATAACAATGCTAAGGGAAAACTGAAGTGATGAAACTGCAAGCACTTCTTTATTCTTTTCTAACCAAACCTCAAGGTAAAGTTGCTACTGACCAAGCTAGGTTTGCCAAAACCAACTAAATCTACTCATGCTCCCAATGTGCTACCAATACCAATCAACAAGACTAGTCACATAAGAGAGATTGCAGACTAACATAAAGTGTGCGAAAAGTAAACAATAAAACTTCTCATTAATATTTCATTACCGCAACTCACACCAAGGGATACATAGATAACTGACTAAGGAGGATACTTCCAACTGCAACCTATTCTATATGATAACTTCTCTATTCATGATAAGACTCTACTTGAAAAGTAAATGAGCAAAAGGTAATGATGTGATACCGCGGCACTCCCCCAAGCTTGGAACAAGCCAAGGGAATGCCTATACCGATGACGAATTACTCCTTTGGTGGTGGCGGTGGATAATCTTTAATAAGCTTCTCAATCAAATCCTTTAGCTCATCAATCATCTCAGAATTGTGCTCAACACGATTCATGAACCTGTCGGCAAGAGAATCCCAGCTCTTGGAATTATTTCCCCATCCTTCTTCACTCTTGGCACTTTTTTCTCCTGCACTGTTAGAACGATCTATATCCCAACCCGAGGGTAGACGCGACCTAGGAACCCTTTGAAACTGATGTTCATGTATTAGAGTATGGAAAGGATTGTTGCCTGACGGAGATGTTCGTGGAGCTAAAGTGTGATGTGGCACACCCCCTCCGGTCCTTATGCGAGCACTCTTCTTGAACTTGTCCTAATCTGTCACCACCCCTATGCTGGCAATCACGGTGTTCGGCCTTAGCCTTTGATCTTCCTCCTCCTCGCCTTCACTTTCAACCTCTTCTATCAACTGGAAATCTTTGGTGTCATCTTCCGGAGGTGTTTCCTCCTTGTCTCCGCTTGAAGAGGCCATGACTCCCCCAAGCTTAAGATCAACTCCTGACAGAAACAGCTCAAAACAAACACGACGAGAAAACAATATACAGACCTCGGGGACTCCGGGGGGTTAAATAGGCAAAAATTATACATCAAAACGAAATCACAGGAGGAAACCGGGACAGAAACGAGTTCCGATGTGTTCTCACACAGGGGTGGCGCGGCCATGGGTGGGCCCGCGCCACCCGTGTGTGAGACACACACGGACTCTTTTTCCTACCCTTTTCTGTCTCGTGATTTTTCATATTTAGTAAAAACAGCAAATATATTAAAAGAAAAACTTTTCGCGAAACTTTTCTGACTAGAACTGTTACCTATTCGAAAGCGAACTCTGCAGGTTCCTGCAGTTTGTCTTGGATAAATTCTTCCAGAGAAACTGTTTCAATAACATCAACATCTTCATTATAAGAATCTCCACAAATATAATGTTTGAGTCTTTGCCCATTCACCACTTGTGTAGAATCATCTTTCAATGAAGCAATCTTAGCAGCACCTGAGCGGTACACTTCCACAATAACATATGGTCCTTCCCATTTAGAAAGTAATTTTCCTGCAAAAAATCTGAGACGAGACCTATACAATAGAACTTTCTCACCAACATGAAACTCTCTCTTAAGAATTCTCTTATCATGCCATTGCTTGACTTTCTCTTTAAAAAGTCTGGCATTCTCATAAGCTTCGTTTCTCCACTCATCTAGAGAACTCAAATCTAACAACCTTGTCTCACTGGCTAGTTTAAAATCTCTGTTAAGCTCTCTCACTGCCCAAAAAGCTTTGTGTTCTAATTTTAAGGGCAAGTGACATGCTTTTCCGTAAACCATCTTGTAAGGAGACATACCCATGGGATTCTTATAAGCAGTTCTATAAGCCCATAAAGTGTCGTTTAACTTACTAGCCCAGTTTTTCCTGGATTTATTAACAGTCTTTTGCAAAATAGACTTGATCTCCCTATTTGAAAGCTCTACCTGCCCACTAGTTTGGGGATGATAAGCAGAAGCGATTCTATGATTGACATCATACTTAGCAAGAGTTTTTCTAAAACTACCGTGAATAAAATGAGAACCTCCGTCAGTCATAAGATATCTAGGCACTCCGAACCTAGGAAAAATAACATCCTTAAGCATTTTTAACGAAGTCTCACCATCGGCACTCTTCGTAGGTATGGCTTCTACCCATTTAGTAACATAATCAACAGCAACAAGTATATGGGTATAGCCTTTTGAAGGAGGAAAAGGACCCATAAAGTCAAATCCCCAACAATCAAACGGTTCAATAACAAGAGTGTAACTCATAGGCATCTCATTGCGTCTAGAAATATTTCCAACTCTTTGACATTCATCACAAGATAAAACGTACCTTCTGGCATCCTTAAAGAGGGTTGGCCAATAAAAACCTGATTGTAGAACCTTCTACGCGGTTCTATCTCCAGCATGATGCCCTCCATAAGCACTGCTATGGCATTTTCTTAATATCTCTTGTTGCTCATATTCCGGTACGCGTCTTCTCATAATACCATCAACTCCTTATTTATATAAATGTGGGTCATCCCAAAAATAATGCCTCAAATCATAAAAGAATTTTCTTCTTTGCTGAGCTGTAAAGGTTGGAGGCATATACTTGGAAACAATAAAGTTAGCATAATAAGCATACCATGGAAGGTCTCGTGAAGTTACATTAATTGCAGCCAACTGTTCATTTGGAAAACTATCGTTAACAGGAATGGCATCAAAAGAAATATTTTCCAATCTAGACAAGTTGTCAGCTACAGGATTTTCAGCACCTTTCCTATCTACGATATGCAAATCAAACTCTTGTAAAAGCAACACCCATCTAATAAGTCTAGGCTTAGCATCTTTCTTAGTCATGAGATATCTAATAGCAGCGTGATCAGTATGAATAGTAACTTTAGAATCAACAATATAAGATCTAAACTTATCACAAGCAAAAACAACAGCAAGAAACTCTTTCTTAGTAGTAGCATAATTTTTCTGAGCAGCATCAAGAGTCTTACTAGCATAATGAATAACATTCAACTTATTATCTATGCGCTGTCCAAGGACAGCACCAATAGCAAAATCACTAGCATCGCACATAATTTCAAACGGTAAATTCCAATCAGGTGGTTGAACAATAGGAGCAGTAGTTAAAGCCTTCTTAAGTGTTTCAAAAGCTTCCTTACAATCATCATCAAAGACAAATGGTACATCCTTTTGAAGAAGATTAGTAAGAGGCTTTGAAATCTTAGAGAAATCTTTAATAAACCTCCTATAAAAACCAGCATGACCAAGAATACTACAAATACCTTTAACATCTCTTGGACAAGGCATTTTCTCAATCGCCTCCACTTTTGCTCTGTCAACTTCAATACCTCTTTCAGAAATTTTATGTCCAAGGACAATTCCTTCATTTACCATAAAGTGGCATTTCTCCCAATTAAGAACAAGGTTAGTTTCTTCACACCTCTGCAAAACTTTATCAAGGTTGTGCAAACAATTATCAAAAGAAGTTCCATCGACGGAGAAATCGTCCATGAAGACCTCCACAATTTCTTCACAAAAACCATGAAAAATAGCAGACATGCATATTTGAAAAGTAGCAGGAGCATTGCATAAACCAAACAGCATACGTCTATAAGCATAAGTTCCATAAGGACAAGTAAAAGTGGTTTTCTCTTGATCATCCTTCTTCACAGCAATTTGAGAAAAACCAGAATAACCATCAAGGAAACAAAAATGAGTCTTCTTAGACAACCTTTCTAGCATTTGATCTATAAATGGTAAAGGGTAATGATCTTTTTTATTAACTTTGTTTACCTTCCTATAATCAATGCACATTCTATAACCAACTACTACCCTTTGAGGAATAAGTTCGTTATTCTCATTAGGCACAACAGTCATACCTCCTTTCTTAGGAACGCAATGAACAGGACTAACCCATCTACTATCAGCAATAGGATAAATGATACCAGCATCAAGGAGTTTTAATACCTCATTTCTTACCACATCCTTTATCTTCGGAATTAGGCGGCGCTAATGCTCCACAACTGGCTTCGCATCTTTCTCCATATTAATGGCATGCTGACATAAAGTGGGAGAAATCCCTTTTAAATCAACAAGAGTATATCCCATAGCTCCTCGGTGTTTCCTCAATATCTCCAATAATCTTTCTTCTTCCTTTCCTAAAAGTTTAGAACTAATAATAACAGGATATATTTTCTTTTCATCAATATAAGCATATTTGAGGTCATCAGGCAAAGGCTTTAATTCAAACACAGGATCTTCTTTGGGCGGCAAAGTGGTACCAAGATCCTCCACATGTAGATTATGCTTGAGTAATGGTGGTTGACGAAGGAGAATATCGTCAATCTCTTCTCTTTCCTTGCTAAAAACATCACTTTCGTGATCTTCCATGAATTGCTGCAAGGCATTATTAGGAGCAAGAGCAATAGAAGCAAGCTGCTCAACTCAAAAAATTTCATTAGGCGTATCATTTTCATAAGAAGTCTTTGCAAACTTGGAAAAATTAAACTCATAAGACTCTCCATTAAACTTAGTGAAAATTTTCTCCTTCTTACAGTCTATCACAGCACCACAAGTATTCAAAAAGGGTCTACCAAAAATAATAGGACAAGTTTTACTAGCCTCCTTACCAAGTACTAGAAAATCTGTAGGGTATTTAGTCTTACCGCAAAGAACTTCCACATCTCGGACAATACCAAGAGGCCAAACTGTCTCTCTGTTAGCAAGCTGAACAACCACATCAATATCTTCAAGTTCACAAGCGCCAATCTCGTGCATGATTTCTTTGTAAAGCTCTAAGGGAATAGCACTTGCACTAGCACCAATATCACATAAACCATAATAGCAATGATCTCCAATCTTGACAGAAATAACGGGAACACTTGCTTTCCTATGCTTTTTTGGATGTGAAAGAATGTTAGAAGCATCTTCACAAAAGAGAATATATTCATCTCCTACATCTTTAGTAACAAGATCCTTCAATATAGCAACAGGAGACTTAATAGTAATTTGCTCATCAGGCTCTGCAGCTTTCTTAGTACTTTTATTAGACACACTTACCAAAGTAGAATACTTCTTTACCTTAACAGGGAAAGGTGTCTTCTCAAAATAAGGTTCAGGCACAATGCTATCAACAGTACAAACTTCAGTAGCTGCAGCAGGAATATGACTAATAGAATCTTTGTAAGGCGCATGATATTTGTTCCAATCTTTCTTTGGAACATCAATATAAGAGGCAAAAGCCTTAAGACAATTAGCAAGTATTTGTGAATCAAGACCATAAGCAGCGCTAACACTATGAAAGTCATCGGTTCCCATAAAAGATTTAATGCATTCATAGTCATAGTTTATACCTGACTTCCTACCTTTGTCGTTTTCCCATCCTTCAGCATTCTCTTGTATACGGTCAAGAAGTTTCCACTTAGCATCTTCTTTCATATGAGTAAATGATCCAAAGCAAGAAGCATCCAAATAACCCTTATCAGGAAGAGTAAGCCGCGCATAAAAATTATTAATAACAATATTATTGGGGAGCTCATGAATGGGGCATTTGAGCATTAGTAACTTCAATCTCCCCCACGCTTGGGCAATACTCTCTCCATCATGAGGCCAAAAATTATATATCCGGTTACGGTCTTTATGAATTTCACTTGGAGGATAAAACTTGGAATAAAAGAGAGGCACAATATCCTCCCATGCCATAGATGGACCATCTTGAAGTAGTCGATACCACTCTTCAGCTTTGCCTTTCAATGATATAGAGAATAATTTCTTCTTAACCTGGCTTGGTGAAATACCTGCACACCTGAACAACTCGCATAATTCATGTATAAATAATAAGTGATCACCCGGATGGACAGTTCCATCTCCTGAATAGCAGTTATCCATAATTCGCCCAACAATTTTCATAGGTATTTTAAAAGGATCAATTTCAGCAGGCGGTGGCGGTGGTGGTTCCTCCGCATGTGCAGCAGTAGTAGTAGTAGATGTGTTTCCAAATAGGAAACCAAACGGAGAGTTCTCCATAGCAGAGTAAAACAAAAGACAAAATAAAAACAATACTCACAGCGACAGTTACCTTTACCAATTCCACTCTTCAATAGCACTAAACTCCCTGGGAACGGCGCCAGAAAATAGTCTTAATGACCCACAAGTATAGGGGGTGTATCGTAGTACTTTCGATAAATAAGAGTGTCGAACCCAACGAGGAGCAGAAGGTGTTGATGAGCGGTTTTGATCAAGGAATCACTGTAAATACTAGCAAACAGGTTTTCAGGAGTATTTGGTGATACAAATAAATAAAGTGCGAGTAAATAAAAGACAGTAGTAACAATTGCAGCAAGTGGCCCAATCCTTTATTCAGCAAAGGACAAGCTGGTTGTATACTTATAATAACCAAACGTTCTCGAGGACACACGGGATTTTCTGTCAAGAGCTTTCGCTTCATAAAGCCAATAGTATTTATTGATTTGATAAGTGTTATGGGGGTGAACCTGTGCTAGCGCACTACCCTTACTAGGATAAATACACACTTGTGATTATACCCCTTGCAAGCATCCGCAAATACAAGAAAGTAATTAAGATAAATCTAACCATAGCCTTAAACTCTAGGATCCTACGCTCCCTGGTGCAATGGTTTCCCAACGGAGGTTTAGGTTTCTGTCACTCCAGCAACCCCACAATCGGTAGCCAAATACACAATGCATCTCACTAGGCCCATAAATGGTGAAGTATCATGTAGTCGACGTTCACATGACACCACTAGTGAAATAGCACCACAACAATATCAAACCATTAAATATTTCTCAACAATAATTCACTACTAACAGCTTGACTTCTCCCATGTCCTCAAGAACTAAACGAACTACTCACAAGACATCATATGGATCATGATCAGAGATGGAATAATGGTAAATAACAATCTGAACATAAATCTTAATTCAACGGTTCCACTCAATAGCATCAACTACAAGAGTAATCAACACCGGGAAAGTTTCCCCTATGAATATAACAAGATCCAACTCAAGATGTTACAGCGGGATGGCGTGGTGATGGTGGAGGTGAAGGTGCTGGTGATGGAGATGATGATGATGATGATCCCTATGAAGTCCGGTGCGATGGTGATGACGATGGCGACGATCTCCCCTCTCTGGGAAGGAATTTCCCCGGCAGATTTCTTCCTGCCGGAGAGTCTTTTCTCTCTGGTGTTCTCCGCCCCGCAGAGGCGGCTGTGTCTAACTCTGAACCCCCCCTTTGACTTAGGTTTTCGGGGACGATGATATACGCAAAGGGACAAGACCAGAGGTGGGCTAGGGCTCCCTAACACAGGGCTGGCGCGGCCAGGGGGCTGGCCGCGCCACCCTGGCATGTGGGGCCCCCCTGGCCCCTCTCGACTCCTCCTTCTGGCTTCGTGGGTCTTCTGGGAAAATATAATTTCTGGGTATTTTTCTGGAATTTTCCTGATCTTCAAAATATGGTCTCTTGATGGTCCCTTTTCCAGCAGAATCCTGACTCCGGCAGCAACTCCTCCGATGATCATCAAACATGTGAAAACAAAGGAAATAACATAAGTATCATATCTAAATATGAAATATATCAATGAATAACAGTAAATTATGATACAAAATAGTGATGCAAATTGGACGTATCATCCGGCAGGGTGCCGGGAAGAGCTTCTGGACCCTCCTGATCTTCGGGTCGATGGCGGCGGCGGATCACGATGTGTTCTGGAAAACTGATCGGGCCTTAGGTTTTTCTCGTCGGGGGGTCTTTATAGGCGAAGGGGCATCGTCAGAAGTGGACCGAGGTGGTCTCACACATAGGGGGCGTGGCCCAGCCCTTGGCCACGCCACCCTGGTGTGAGGGCCCCTCGTGGCCCCACTCCAACTCCTCTTCGGTTCTCTGGAAGGTTCGGTAAAATTCTGGGTGACTGACTTTGGTTTCGTCCGATTCTGAGAATATTTGCTATATAGCTTTTCTGAAATACAAAAACAGTAGAAAACAGGAAACTGACACTGTGGTGACTTGTTAATAGGTTAGTTTCGGAAAATGCATAAAAGTGCCACAAAGTGTAACGAAATATTAGGCAAATGGTGTAAAAATAAGCATGGAGCATCAAAAATTATGGATACGTTTGAGACGTATCAGTCTGCTATGGTTGCGTTCGGCCCTAGCGCTGCTGCCATCGCCCTTATATAGGGGCGCACTGGGCGGGAAAGAAACACCCTCATGGGAGAACGGGTTTGCCCGCGCATGGGACGCAGAAACGGGGAAGGGCGTCTCCGTGAGCGCGGGAAGCCAGCGCGACTAGACATGACGGCTCTGATTTGGCCTCCGCCATAACAGCGCCCTAATTTCTATCGGGCTACTGAGAGCACTCCCGACATAAAGGGACATGACCTTCAAATCAGTCAATTTTATTATCTGTGGCCTGACGCAAACGGATAAAATCGGACACGATTTGAAGCAAAAATAATTTGGGCCGCTGGGCGAGGAGGACGAGGCCCGGCCGGATGTCTCCATTCTGCACGCAACGATCCACGAGAGAGCAATCGATCGATTCGGTTGAGCCTCCCATCCAGGAGAATCCTACTCCAACTAGGACGGTGCTTGCACCGCGACGCTCACCCCCGCGCGGTGTGGGCCGGCCCGGTTAGGAGTTAGGCTTTGTTTGTATTTCTGTTTCTTCTTTTTTGTTTTTGTTTCTGATTCTTTTAATTTTATTTTCTGTTTATTTTTCCTTTTAAAATTCAAAAAATGTTAAAATTTATAAATATGCAGATATTTTTTAATTTTTCAAAATATTTAAATTTGCTCAAATTTCGAAATTTGTTCTAATTTTGATATTTTTTCCAATTTGAAATTCGTTCTGATTTGAATTTGTGTTCCAATTTGAAAAATTTTCTGATTTGAAAAATGGTTCCAATTTGAAATTTGTTGCAATTTGAAATTTATTACTAATTGAGTTTGTTCTTTTTTTTAAAATTTAGAAATTAAAAAAAAAATAGAAAAGAAGCTCGAGAAGAGAAAAAAACAAAAAACAAAAAAATATATAAAAAAGAGGGAAACCGTTCTTGGGTCGGCCCAACACCACCGCCTGGTGTGCGGCGCCCCGTAGGGGCCAACCAGGTCGGTGTGGAGGAGCCTCCCATCCATCCATTCATCCCGACTTTGTGCATGTTCTCGTTTCCCTTTCCTTCGTTATCAGCGGAGCGTACATGTACGTGAATCCTATTTGACGCGTTCAGCGTCCGTAACGAAACGAGGCATACTTCCCGCGAAACGATTTCTCCGAAACGGGCGGCCCATTACGGTCTGACCTGCCTAATTTTTTCCTGAGTTTCGGGAATGTTGAAGAAACTTCCACCTTGGTTTTTATCGGTTCCAATCGGTTTTCTCTGGTTTTTGTTTTTGTTTTTTCTTTTTCCTCCGTTTCCTTTGCTATTTTATTTTTTCTTTTAAAAATTAATTCGAAAAAATCAAATTTTGGGGCAGATTTTAAATTGAACGAGAACAAATTTCAATTTAAACAAATTCAAATTATGAACAGATTTCAAGATTGAACAATTCAAATTTTGAACAGATTTGAAATCGAACAAATTTCAAATTAAACAAATTCCAAATTGAACACATTTCAAATTTAAAAAATTTGAATTCTGAACATATTTCATATTGAACAGATTTCGAATTTTAACAGATTTCGATTTTTATTGAACATATTTTGAATTAAACGTATTTCAATTTTACAGGAAAAAGAAACAAAAGAAAAAACGAAATAAAACTCGGCCATGTTGGGCCGGCCCACCTGGATATACTTCGGGTGTTGGTTCGTAAGTGGTGCCAGAGGCGCCAAATAGGACCACCGCACATGTACATAGTTGATGTCACGGGCATGCCTAGGCGTCGAATCCTATTTATCGCGCGCGTGCGGGAGCGAATGCGCCCCGCTAGCGCGCGTCGCGACTTAGGCCGCTGCCCATTAGCGCTGCAGCGTTTTAGGTTTTTATTTTTTTTACCGATTTTCTGCTGCCTTTTTCACTTCTCTTCCTCCAGTTTCCAGTTCTTTCAATTTGTTTTTCTAAAACTTTTATTTTTTTTTCAAATTTGAACATTTTTTAGAAATTGCTAAGATTTGAATTTTGTTTAGATTAAATTTTTTCATATTTACTTTTTTTCAAATTTATATTTTGTTCAAATCGGAATTTTGTTCAAATACGAAATTGTGCAAATTCAAAAAAAATCAAATCCAAAATTCGTTCAAATTCACAAATTGTTCAATTTCGATTTTTTTAAAATTCAAAATTTTAATTTTAAAAGTTGATCAATTTCGAAAGTGTTTGAGTTTTAAAAATATTTATATTTGAAACTGTTGGAATTTTTATAATTGTTCACTAAAAAAACAAAAAAAGGAAAAATACATGTTGCTGGGCTGTTTTCGGGGCAGCCCACAAGGGGACGTTTGATGCGGGCAGATAACCACTCAGTTGAGAACCCCAAGAGGAAGGTATGATGAGCACAGTAGCAAGTCTCCCCTCGGTAAGAAACCGAGGTTTATCGAACCAGTAGGAAAAAGCCAAACTTCAGAAGGTGATGCCTACTAGCTTCGCGACAGATCTGGATAATTTGTAAGGCGCCTCGTCCAGGGCTTTGCTTTGCACCAGCAGCAACGTAGAACCTGCACACAACACAACCAAGAACTTTGCTCCCAACTTACGACGAGGTTGTCAATCTCACTGGTTTGCTGTAAACAAAGGATTGAGCGTATCGAGTGGAAAGCAATAGTAATATGTGAGAAAGTAAATAATGCGAGTAAAAGTAAACAGTAATAGCAATATAAAGGAAATTGGACCGGGGTCCACAGTTCACTAGTGGCGTCTCTCTATAAAAGAAATAACGACATGCTGAGTAAATAAATTACAGTTGGACAATTGATAGAATAAAGATAACGTGCATATGTCACGAGTATTACTACGAGATTTACTCTGAGCATTACAACAAAATACATAGACCGTCATCCAACTGCATCTATGACTAATAATCCACTCGCGGGGAATCATCCGAGGACCCCTTGAGTATTAAGTTGCGAACAACAGATAACTATATTAAGCAAAGTGTGTAATATAAACAAAATGAATGTCCTTGGACATAAGATTGTTGTTTTCTCCCTAGTGGCAACAACACATCTACAACCTTAGAGGTTTCTGTCACTCTTCCAGATTAAATAGAGGCATGAACCCAACTATCGAGCATAAATACCCCCCCTCTTGGAGTCACTAGTATCTACTTGGCCAAGATAGCTACTAACAACGGAGAGCATGCAAGATCATAAACAACATAGAGATAAGATAAGGTAAAATTCAGAACATCAACTTAACATAACACCAATATTCAACAGATTCCAACAAATACAACATGTAGAATTACATAAAGATGATCTCGATCATGTAGGGCAGCTCACGAGATCTAAACATGAAGTACATGGTGGAGAAGACAACCATCTAGCTAATGCTATGGACCCATAGTCCAAGGTAGACTACTCACTCATCGCGCCGAAGGCAAGCATGGCGATGAAGAAGACCTCCGGTGGCGATTTTCCTCTCCGACAGGGTGCCGGGAAGAGCTTCTGGACCCTCCCGATCTCAGGTCGACAACGGCGATGGATTGCGATGTGTTTCTGAAAAATTGATCGGGCCTTAGGTTTTTCCTGTCGAGGGGACTTTATAGGCGAAGGGGCGGCGTCGGGAGGTGGGCCAGGCGGCCTCACCACCAGGGGGCGCGGGCCAGGGGCTGGCCACACCGCCCTATGGTGTGGCTGGCCCGTGGCCCCCTCCGTCTTCTCTTCGGTCTTCTGGAAGCTTCGGTAAATATTAGGAGGTTCGGCTTTTGTGTTTACCGATTTTTGAATCTTAACTTATTTTCTAACAAAACTAGTTGAATGCCCATGCGTTGCTATGGGTTCTCAATTTTTCCTTCGTATCATTGTACTTCATACTTGTCCTATTCCAATAATACCGCCAATTTATTCCCTAGTCCTCCTACATGGGCAGCACGTCTGTCACCATTGTGTCACGGTGTTTTTTCGAGCTCTGACAGATCACCTAGTCGTTTTTATGTCGCTTGACTTCCGAATGTCAATAGGATAACATACAGAGATATTGAGGCAACATTATTCAAAATATACTCAGACCAAAATGTCAAAAGAAGGGCGGCGTTTCTACTGAAACTCATGACATTATTTGTTTACCTTATCAACAGCTCAACAAAGCATATTTTTTGGAAAGTAAATAAATAAGATTTTATTTAATAAAGATCTTCTGCTAATGATGAAGTCGTTTTGGTCATTCTATGCCGAGCATTGCTACATATGGCCCTCAAGTTGTATTCCTGTCGTTGTCGTTGGATCAAGGTGAAAATAGAGGATACGAATGGAGCGGGAGAAGACTGTGAGATTGGACAATAGAACACATGAAATGTTTCATGAGATTTTTGGAGTTCCTTTCTTTGTCGCTCAATCGAAAGAGTGTGCTATCAACATGAAGGGAGGAGCTCTAGTTCTTATGATGATTCGCTTCCTTTGTTAACGCCTTCATGTATTTGGATTTGTTTTCTATGGTTCAACAAAGGGTTGGTAGTTAACTATGTCTTTTGGCCCTCAGTCTTGGAAAATGATACGATACTGCTTTAGACGTAAACATTGATGTCTATGTGTCCATCCTTCCTTAAAACGTGTGGACGGCGTTCTCACCATGGCTGTCATGGTCGGCCGGCCTAGCCGTTATGCGCTTAACCACAGTGAGCTTTCTCTTGGTCTGTTGGTCATGTGTGTGTCCTCCATTGTCGTTGCAAATAGCCATTTACACGCCTGCTATCATGTATCGGTGAATGATATACATAGATGCTTATGGTGAGTCCCAAACTCCAAATCCAATAAAGTCATGTTTGGCCTTACCGTCTCTGAGTCCATGAAAACCGCGACTGTCTGTACCAAGCCTTGTTAGCCGAAGACGTTCTTTACCACGACCATGACCACTATCCACTATCACCGTGCTCAGAAGTGCCATGACTGCCAGCATTGCGACCACGAACAACATCACTGCACCGGCATCATGTCTATAAATGCTTCTACACATACGCCAATGCCTACATGTGCAGAGAGAGCATGCACTTGCATCGGTGTAAATTTATACTCACATATCGAGCCTAATATTATTGTACCCAGCGTGAACAAAACACCGCTTACTTTGTATCTTATAGATGACTTTGGGTGAGACACACAGCTTGGTCACAGAACGACTCCACCGCACTTCAAAACTGAAATGAACTCACATGCCCTCGCCCATCAAATCCAGAATTTTTTATACATGAAGCATCAAATTGGTTGATTAAAAATCATATATATATAACTTCATCAAAAGGGCAACAACGTGTCCCAGCAATTACTAAATCAATAAGAGTGTCAAACAGCAAATATTAGAAGCAGTGCAAACAACAAAGAGCAGAGCACTGATTTTTTGGAGGCGTATATTTCTATCTTGGGCTTCACTATGGCCAACATGTTCCACTCACGTGGTCATCACAACCACCTCCTGCTTCTCTCCATGACTCGACAATCGTTTTCCATGTCCAAAAACAGCAGATGTCCATCACGGTAATTACAAGGTGTTCTCGTTGTCTTCGCTGCTCCGACGAGTGCACTCTCCTCGGCGGTTGCTTTGTTGATTATGTTCCCATCGTTGTCGCTACTCCTACATTCCCGCCGTCGCAACTGCTAGGCCTTCCCCATTCTCGATTAGTTTTATGTTGGAAAGAAAAGGGGATCTTTGATGCTATATAATGATTCATGGCATTTTTTTGTGTGACTCCTACCGGGAGAAAAACAGAACAGAAACATATCACATCCTAATTTTCAGGGATCCCTCATTAATCCCTTTGGAGATGTGCATTAATACGAGGGTGGATTGCATCCCGGTGATATCTCCCATAGCAGGAAAGGGGACCTCCATTTTCTCCTGATATGATATAATTCCTTTCATTTTTATGCATTCCGTGATTGGTGATTGTAATTACCGTGGTGGCATTATTGCATTCCATGAATGGTGTCGACATAATTCGTTTCCATTTTCTCCTTTCTGTGATTATTTGTTTGAATGGTTCGGATTGCATGTTTGCTGCCGAATGGATGGTCGAGATGTCCCCAATGTTTAATGTCAAAAACTTTTGAGCAACGTACCATCACAAACTCCCATTTAATAGTAAAAATAACCTAACTTATTTGTGTTTACCGATTTTTGAATCTTATTAAACTTTCAACATGAAAAGTGCTTGAATTTGAATAAGTAATTCAAATCCATTTTCTGTGTTATTAAATAATTATTCTAACTTATCAAACTATTAACAAAATTGCCATTTTCAATTAAATAATATATTAACTAATATTTTTTGCATATTTTTTAATCTTATTAAACTTTCAACATGAAAAGTGCTTGAATTTGAATAAGTAATTCAAATCCATTTTCCGTTTTATTAATTGAAAATATTAGTTCATTATTAACACACATGCTCCTTAAATAAAGGTTTAGTACATTCCATACATGCATTACATAAAAGGTTTAATACATTATTATATTATTGCACCAACATTCCTATCTATTATTTCTGTTTTCTTCTGGGTCGTAGCCATGGAGAATCTTCATCATTCAGTAGGATGCTTGGGTCAGTATTCACTTTGAAGGGCGGAATTTCATGAAACTTATTATAATCTACTACATGTCTGTCTTGTCATCTACTCCCACGATGTTTCTTTTCCCTCAAAGAACTATGTGGCGCTTTGGCTCATCGGACGATGTCTTATTTTGCTGATTTCTTTTTCTCGTTTTTGTAGACATGTCCTTCACATAGAAAACCTGAGCGACATCGATGGCTAGGACGAATGGTTCGTCCATGTACGCAAGATTGTTGAGATCCACTGTTGTCATGCCGTACTTTTGGTCTACAACTACCCCGCCTCCTGTCAGCTTCACCCATTTACACCGAAACAAAGGGATCTTAAAAGTAGGTCCATAGTCAAGTTCCCATATCTCCTCTATATACCCGTAATATGTGTCCTTCTGCCCATTATCGTCTGTTGCATCAAAGCGGACACCACTGTTTTGATTGGTGCTCCTTTTATCTTGGGCGGCCGTGTAAAATGTATTCCCATTTATCTCGTACCCTTGGAAAGTACATATAGTCGAAGATGGTGGCCTGGCCAAACAGTACAGCTGATCTCCAATGGTGTTGTTATTCATGATATGTGTCTGCAACCAACTGCCAAAAGTGTTCTCGTGTTCCCCTTTAATCCAAGAGTCAGCCTTCCCCGGGTTTTCGGAGTGTAAAATATTCTTGTGTCTCTCGATATACGGAGCCACCATGGTGGAGTTGTGTAGAACTGTGTAGTGTGCTTGAGTGAATGAATGCCCGTCTATACATACTTTTGCTTTCCTTCCTAGTGTGCCTTTTCCTATCAGCCTACCCTCATACCGAGATTCAGGAACACCAATCGGCTTAAGGTCAGGAAGAAAGTCCACACAAAACTCAATGACCTCCTCTGTTTCATAGCCCTTGGAGATGCTTCCTTCTGGCCTAGCACGGTTACGAACATATTTCTTTAAGACTCCCATGAACCTCTCGAAGGGGAACATATTGTGTAGAAACACAGGACCGAGAATTCTAATCTCTTCGACTAGGTGAACTAGGAGGTGTGTCATTATATTGAAGAAGGATGGCGGGAACAACAACTCGAAGCTGACCAGACATTGGACCATATCAATCTGTAACCCTGATAGACTTTCTCGATCGATTACCTTCTGAGAAATTGCATTGAGAAATGCACATACCTTCACAATTGCCAGACGAACATTTTCCGGTAGAATTCCCCTCACACTACACCACGACCCCCCATACAGCTACGTATATCTCCCAACGGATTTGCCATGCGCTTGGAGAAAACAGCTCCCCACGTCCTGTGAAAGCGGAAAGATAAGACACGATCGAATAACTAAGCTCCCTTCAATATCTCGCCGCAATCCCAATCCTCTCTCGCACTACGCCCCGGCCGCCGCTCCCACCCCGCCTTCACAATCCTATCTCCGCATCACCTTCCCTATGTACCTCGTCAATTGATCCGTCTCCGGTGTCAATAGATCATTCTTTATTCTCCCCACTTGCGTAATGGGATTCAGATGTTGAGAGTTTGTCAAATATGTGCATGAGCGATCCGGCGAGCCAAACGCTGCTCCATAGCCGCCCATCGACGCCAGAGATACCACCTGAGGATGCTGACTTCACCATCCAGGCGATTGAGCCTCGTCAGCTCTGGAATTTATGTGCCTCGATGGGCACCAAGTGATTTTAGTTTCTCTCTCACTCCATCGAATTTTTGCAATCCTTCCTTGGATAGTTGGATTGATATGTTAATTATTTCAGGTTATGTTCTTGGTGGTTTCGTGTTTTGCCTCCTCCCGTTCCTGCCCCTCAACCAAGGACGCGCTCACTCCGAGATCCCCTTCCACGAGTGCCAACTGCCAATCACCTCCACGTGGACTCTCTCTTAATTAGGTGACCAGGTCCTACATGTGATCACTCTTTTTTACTAAGTTTAGTACAAGATCCTACAAGATCTGTTCCCCAAATTCTATAGCATGGTAGGTTATGTAGCTTCATATGTGCTCCTACGGTATGCAATATGTGTTTGATTTTTATCTTGTGTGTATGGTCTCATTTGTTTGACTGGGGTGTGTTTGATTACTATTTCCAACTCGTTTAGCTCAAATGATCCATACGTATTAGTCATATTGTACTTATGAGGTGCCTAGCAATAAAAAAAATATTTGTGCAAGCCATGATTGTGTTCTTTCCCATATATGCAATAGAAGAATTATCTTATAGACCAACTTATGTCTGTTTTTATACATGTGCAATGAAAGAATTTGTTAACTCCACATATTCATCTTGCCTTCTATGATTGTGTGTGCATGGTTTATGTGTCGTTCGGGTCTAGCCAAGGGAGTAACTAGTTGGCTGCAGTCATATATGTATTCCGTAATATAACCCCTTCTACTCAACGAGGGAGATGACTAAGATGCAAAATTCTTTAACTTGTATTTTACGTTTGTGTTTGCCAGGTAATGATTACATGGAGCTATACACGTTATTCTGAAACTTCTGTTGGTTTGTTATGTAGCATGCTTGTGCATATGCAGTTTCAGATGAGAGGTAAAGCTTCTATATTTATTCACTGCTACTACAAATATATAGCCATGTTTATACAGAAGAAGGGTTCATAAAGTAATCAGAGTACGTTGTATGGCCTAGTGACTTCTTTGGTAATTGGTACTGAGGTTTGTTACTGTCTCACATTATCATGCTTGCAATCTCATATGGACTAGCGTACATGCTGAAATGTTTTGTATCTTCTAGAGATTTACTTCAGATAATTCTAAATAACAATTTTTTTGTATTTTCTGAATATTTACTTCCAGAAGGATGCTATATTCTTATAAATATTTTTTCTGTGAACTATAAGTCTATAACAGGTGCAGTCAAAAGAATTTCTTTAGAAAATTACTAAGCTATATCTTTTATTCTATCTGCTATATTAATTTAATCTTTACTCCGTGAAGCACAACATGTATAGTCAAATGATGGAAGGCACCAAGCTACTTGGTGTAAGTCAGATTACACTCCCACGCAAGCTCTCCTCGACGAGTGTGGCAGCCTGGAAAGATTAATTGGATATGGAAAGAAGAAGACACACAAGAATCGGATGTAATAAAAGATAAGCATCAACTTCCTTCCATGTTCTGAGAAGATGTCATGTAGGAAGATTCGTTATGCAATGGCCTTGAACCGTTGTATGATGCATGTACTTTACATTGCCCTATAGTTTTTTATTTTTATTTCGATTCACTTGTTTTTTTCTGTATCACTAATGGTAAGTTATCCCAATTCGGTGCTGCTGTTGTAGATTGGCAAATAAATGGAAGGTTCATGGCTGAGCTGCTAAGAGCAAGTTTGAAGAATGCTGCTACTACGACAAAGTTCTAGATTACGTTTTAGATTGTTGTTCTTTAGATATATTAAAGTACTTGTATTCATTGGATAATGCTCTTTGTAAAGCTACATAGCTGATTTAATATATGAGGTCTTCATGTTTACTATATTGCATCTCCTCTGCACTCTCATCATTGAACAAGTGACTGATACCGATAAAATATAAACTACTGTTAGTTGTTCGAACAATATAGCATCTCTAAAGCTTTTGCAATGATCTGTTACGTCCATCTCAAACTCCATTCATGCATGCTAACCACCAACGCATATGAAGTGTTGTTAAGCTCTAACCATATACGTTGGTATCTTACAACGCTTCTTTATGTCGGTTACCAACGCATGTATATGCGTTGTTATAGACCCTTGCAACGCCACCAACGGCAACGCATAATGAATCCGTTGGTGTAGACCTTACCAACGCTTATATGGACATTCAACTACGCATTGATCCGTTGCTGAAGGGGGGTTCCTGTTGTAGTGTCAATGCAACCGGAAGCAATTATGTCATAAGCACGTGGTAGTCATGAGACTTTAGGTTTTGGAATTTTTTGTCATTCATATTTACGATTCCCTTTATATTCGACGAGAAGCCAGTCGGGACCTTGATACTGAAAAGGACTTCAAAGAAGATTTCCTTCTCTTCCTTGGTAAGAGTGTAGCTGGCACGCCCTTGAAACCGCCCTGGATGCATGCCGTATCGTCCTTTATGACGTTCCTGGTCCTCTCGTGCTTCTGGTGTATCTTTTGACTTCCCATACAAGCCTAGGAAGCCTAGAATATTCACGCAGAGATTCTTTGTCAGGTGCATCACGTCGATTGTGGAGCGGACCTCATGGACTTCCCAATAGGGTAGCTCCTAAAATATAGATTTCTTCTTCCACATGGGTGCGCGCTTATCAGGGCCGTTAGGAATAGGTTGGCTGCCAGGACCCTTTTCAAAGATTACTTTTAAATCTTTGACCATATCAAATACTTCAGCACCAGTACGGGTGACAGGCTTCCCCTGGGCTTCTGCCTTGCCATTGAAATGCTTGCCTTTTTTCTTTAAGGGATGCTTGGGCGGAAGAAAATGTGATTGTACGGGTACACATTCTTCCTACATTTGTCCAGATATATACTTTCTGTCTGATCCAAACAGTGCGTGCATGCATTGTATCCCTTGTTTGACTGTCCTGAAATGTTACTAAGAGCAGGCCAATCATTGATGGTTACGAAAAGCAACGCTCGAAGGTCAAATTCCTCTTGTTTGTGCTCGTTCCACACACGTACACCTGGTTCAGCCCATAGCTATAAAAGTTCATCAACTAATGGCCTTAGGTACACATCAATGTCGTTGCCGGGTTGCTTTGGACCTTGTATAATCACTGGCATCATAATGAACTTCCGCTTCATGCACAACCAAGGAGGAAGGTTGTAGATACATAGAGTAATGGGCCAGGTGCTGTGACTGCAACTCTGCTCCCCAAAAGGATTCATGCCATCTGTACTTAGACCAAACCATAAGTTCCTTGTGTCACCTGCAAATCTCGGGAACTCTCTCTCGATTTTTCTCCACTGCCGACCATCAGCGGGGTGCCTCAACTTGTCATCTTTCATACGATCTTCCATGTGCCATCGCAACAACTTCGCATGCTCTTTATTTCTGAACAGACGTTTCAACCGTGGTATTATAGGAGCATACCACATCACCTTGGCAGTAACCCTCTTCTTGGGTGGCTCGCCCTCAATATCACTAGGGTCATCTTTTCTGATCTTATACCGCAATGCAGTGCATACCGGGCATTTATCCATATTCTCGTACTTCTCACCGCGGTAGAGGATGCAGTCATTAGGGCATGCATGTATCTTCTGCATGTCTAATCCTAGAGGGCAGACAAGCTTCTTTGCTTCTTACGTGCTGACGGGCAATTTGTTCTTTCTTAGAAGCATCTTCTTCATCAGTACCAGCAACTTTTCAAATGACGAGTCAGTCACACCGGTCTCTGCCTTCCACCTCAGCAATTCCAGTGTGCTACCCAGCTTCTTCTAGCCATCTTCACAAGTTTGGTACCACAATTTGTTGTGGTCCTGTAACATCTGCTCAAACTGCAACCTCTCCTTTTCTGTGTCGCAGCCTCGCCGTGCATCAGAAATGACCCGACCAAGATCATCAGCGGGCTCATCTGGTGCCCGTTCTTCACCCTGATCTTCTTCTTCAGTGTCTTCCATTGCGGTATCAGCATACTTAGGGAACATAGATCGGTAGTTGTCATCATCATTCTCTTCTTCATCGTCGTCTTCCATCATAACCCCTCTTTCTCCGTGCTTGGTCCAAACATTATAGCCAGACATAAAACTGGACTGAGGCAGGTGGCTCTGAATGACTCTTAAGGAAGTGTAATCCTTCTCATTCCGACATTCAACACATGGACAAAACATAAAGCCACCACCATGCTTGTTTGCCTCGGCCGCATCTCGAAAAGAATGCACGCCTTCTCTATAAGCGGCTGTACGTCGATCACCGTACATCCATGGATGGCTCATCTGCATCATACAACAGTATATCAAACACAATCACGATCCTAAAATTAGTACCGCACGGTCTAAACGAGAAAATATAGTTGCTAACCTTTTAGAACAAGTGGAAATAAAGAGGAAGAGGCTTAAGCGTGGCTCGGGCACCTCATATCGTAGTTGTGTTCGGTGAACTTAAGTGGCATCGCTCTAACACACATTTCAACAAACACCTCTAGTGCATAGGAATGAAATAGAAAACTAGCACAAACCCACACTCCTCCATCTAAAAAAAAACAAGGGAGAGGGGAGAGGTGCTGCGGCCATATATATAGGCAGAAGCCTTTAGTCCCGGTTTGAGACACAAACCGGGACTAAAGGGGGCGCACATGCGGGCCGCCCACTGCATAGACCTTTAGTCCCGGTTTGTGTCTCAAAACGAGACTAAAGGATTGTAACGGACCGGGACTATAGGCTCCCGGGCGGGTGGGCGAATTTGGGGCGACGTGGCCAGGCCTTTAGTCCCGGCCCAGATTACGGCCGGGACTAAAAGGGCCTGACGAAAGGCCCGTTTTCCACTAGTGAAGGTGGGCCCAGATATGTGCAGCGCATCCTCGTGCCGCTTTAAGCGGTATACAGAGGACCCGGCGAAGACTAGGGGACTCCTATTCGACGCGTTTTGCGTCGATTAGGAACCGACGCGTACCCCTTGACCCCTTGCAAATCCCGCGGTTTGGCCTGGCCCATTCTATATTTTTCTTTTCTTTTTCGTTCGTTCGCTTGCTTCGTGATTCTGAGTGGTTCTGTTCGTTTCCAGCCAAGTATCGTTCGTCAAAAGGAACTGATATGTCTGAAAAACAAGTGCTTACGAACTTTTCGTTTGTTTTTTTACAATGGTACACATGAAAAAATCGTTTTCATCTAACAATAAGAAAAAATGTCTTGCCGCATCGTTTCAAGGTAATGCGAGTCTTTTCCCCTTCCATTGTTGACAGGCTTGACATACTGCCATGGTGATAATGGAAAATGCTTCAACGCACCATGTTTGGAGCCTACAATTTCATATAAAGAAGGAAAAACACATTTCCAATCGGAATGAATTTTCAAAATGGAACGAAAATTTTTATAACGAAATTAACAAAAAATTCAAAAAGGAAAAAAAAATCTAGAATGAAATTAAAATTGAACGCTTTCTCTAATCGAAATGAGTTTCCAAAAATTGAACAAAAAATCTAGATTTAAAAAGTCAGAACGATTTCTATTGGAACGAATTTATAGTGGAATGAATTTCAAATCAAAATGAATTTAAAATCAAATTTAACAAAATAATTTTCTAATCGAAACAAAAAGTAAAGATAGAAGAAAAAAATCAAGAACAATTTAACAAAAAATTCAAAAAAGAAAACAAAAATTATGGAACAAATTTATAAATTGAACGCATTCTCTAATCGGAACGAGTTTTAAAAAATGAACAAAAATCTAGATTTAAAAAGTCAGAATGAATTTCTATTGGAACAAATTTTTAATCAAATAAAAATTAAAAACATAATTATGTATTTTAAAAAATCAGAATTTTTTTTTCAAAATGGTGCAAAAAATGTATATATGAAATTTAACGAAATTACAAACAGGAGACAAAAGTTATCTAGAACAAATTTAATCAAACAATTTCTAATCGAAACAAAAAATAATGATGGAACGGAAAAATCTAGAAAAAATAAACAAAAAATTCAAAAAAGGAAACAAAAAATTATAATTTAAAAATGAACGCATGCTCTAATCTGAACGAGTTTTCAAAAATTGAACAAAAAATCTAAATTTGAAAAGGTAGACCAAATTTCTATTGGAACGAATTTCAAATCTAAACGAATTTCTATTGGAACGAATTTCAAACCGGAATGAATTTCTATTGGAACAAATTTCAAATCGGAACGAATTTCTATTGGAACGAATTTCAAACCGGAATGAATTTTAAATTAAATAAAATTAAAAACTCATAATTATATATATTTTAAAAATCAGAACAAAATTTCAAAATGGAGCAAAAAATGTAGATTTGAAATTTAACGAAATTACAAACATGAGACAACAATTATCTAGAACAAATTTAATGAAAACACATTTCTAATCGAAAATGAAAAATAAAGATGGAACAGAAAAATCTAGAACAAATTTAACAAAAATTCAAAAAAATGAAACAAAAAATTTAGTCTCGTCGGCGCTGGTTGGATGGATTTCGTCTCGTCTGCGTCGCTGTGCATGTACGCGCTCGTCGGCGTCACTATGCACGTACGCGCGTGCGAGAGTGTTTAATTTGAACAAGGTATTAAAACGAGATCTGTGGTGAGCGGCCGAGCGGAATGTGTCTTTTTTTTTGAGCGGAATGTGTCTTAATTGTCTTGGACAGCGTCGTGGCTAATTAATCGAGGCGTCGCTAGGAGATGTAAGCGAGAAACAGTAAAATGGGCTAGGCCCAATAAAGAATGATACGCTGAGAAGAGGAAGAAGGAAAGAGGTGCGCGTTAACTCGTAACAGACGCAAAACGTGTCAAATAGGATTAGCCCGAAGACTAGGAGCTCCCTGCCTAGGCGAGACGTACGGGGGCTAGCTAGCTAGAGCCCATCACGGGGAAACTGCTCGGTAGCGCGCGCGCTACCGAGGCACCATTTTGCTAAAGCGGTCAGTCGTGGGCCTAGCCCATCTAGTTCTGTTTCGGTTCGTTGTTTCTTTTCCTTCAATGCTGACATCATGGGTCCAACAAGTAGGTATGCGCAGCAGTGTATGGAGTCCAGTGCTCATATACCAATAAAATAAGATAATGGGAATCTGTCTAGCATGTGAGTACTATACAACTATGTACGTATCCGTTCTTGCCAGGAAAACCATGCACCGTTCAGCTTTCTTTCCTTTTTTCCTTCTCATTTTTATTTTTGTAACTTTTGTTCCCGGATTTTAGTAATTTTAGTTTCTGGATTTTTTTTCTTTTTGTTTCCAGATTTTTGTAATTTTTGTTCCTATATTTTTTTAATTGTTGTTCCCATATTTTTTTATTTTTGTTCCTAAAATTTTGAAATTTTCGTTCCTGGATTTTGTTCCCGGATTTTTTAAACTTTTCTTCCTGGATTTTTGTAATTTTAGTTCCCAGATTTTTGAAATTTTTGTTCCTAGATTTTGTTCTCGGATTTTTTTAACTTTTGTTCCTGGATTTTTGAAGTTTTTGTTCCTGAATTTTTCTAATTTTAGTTCCTATATTTTTTTAATTATTGTTCCCATATTTTTTAGTTTTTGTTCCTAAAATTTTGAAATTTTCGTTCTTGGATTTTGTTCCCAGATTTTTTAAACTTTTGTTCCTAGATTTTTGTTCCCAAAATTTTGTAATTTTAGTTCCTGTATTTTTTAAATTTTTGTTCCCAGATTTTGTTCCCGGATTTTTTTAAACTTTTGTTCCTGGATTTTTGAAATTTTTGTTCCTAGATTTTTGTTCCCAAATTTTTTGTAATTTTAGTTCCTATATTTTTGCAATTTTTGTTCCCAGCTTTTTAAATTTTTGTTCCTAGATTTTTGTTCCCAAATTTTTGTAATTTTTGTTCTGAAATTTTTATAACTTTTGTTCCTGAATTTTTGTAATTTTTGTTCCCCAGTGTACATGTATTTGTTCCCCTATTGTATAAATGTGTTTCCTATGGGCGGAATGATTTGTTCCTATTATTCCAAAAAAAATCAGTGTCACAATCTTCTTTTGTTTCCATGATGTTCTTTCTTTGTTCTCTAGTGTATGACTTTTTATTCCCTTATAGAAACATATTTGTTCCTTTTTATTTCTAAAAATTAGGTCCCAAATCTTTGTTCCTTGATTCTTCTTTTTTGTTCTCCTGCGTATGTGTAATTTGTTCCACTATCAAAAAATTGGCATGCGTGCACAACATGTACTAAACAAAGCAACACTATTAGGCATTTAAAGCTTTTGTGGTGGCCAGCCGATGACCGCACACATGCGCGCCTCATACACATATGCGTAACTGCGGGCGTACGCATAGACTGCTGGAGCCGGAGTCACACATGCTTAGTCTGATTTTTTAGTCCCACCTCGCTAGATTAGTACGAGGCCGACCTATTTAAATATAGGGCTCTCGCATACGTGCTGCACAAGTTCCGAGGCGTTCGATCGACTCAGACCATCACATGAAACGCGCCGACAGAAGTGTTAATGGGCCTGCTATAACTTACGGCCCAATCTGACGATTCTTCAGCGAAATGAAACAAAGCTGGTGCGCGGGCGCCAGCGAGGAGGACACCATCACGGACGGGAGCTCCTATGCTCCGCCTGTTTTATTTTCCTTTTTATGTTTTTTTTTATGTTTTCTTTTCTGAAATTTGAATAATTATAAATTTCGAAAATTGTTCATAGTACAAATTTGTTCAGATTTCGAATTTGAACAAAATTTGAATCTGAATAATTTTCAAATTTTCAAATTTTCCAAATTTGAACAATTTTGATTTACGAACAAAAATTTGAATTTGAAAAATTCTAAAAATGAACAAAAAACAAATTTGAACAAATTCGGAATATGAAAAACTTTTCGAATTTGAACAAAATTGAGAATATGAACAAATTTTCAAATTTGAACAAATTTCAAATTTGAACAAATTTCAAATTTAAACAATTAAAAAATGTTCAAAGTTGAAAAATGTTCAAAGTTGAAAAATGTTCAAAGCTGAAAAACGTTCAAACTTCAAAACTGTTCAAAGTTGAAAAAATGTTCAAAAAAGTGAAGAAAAAATAACAAACGAAAAACTGCAGCAGGAAACGAAAAACCACAATAACCCAGAACCGGAAAAACCAAAAGAACCGCCCGGAATATTGTTCAAAAAATGAAAACCGCAAACTGGGCCAGGCCCATGGTACAAAACGTGCAGGCGGAGACTATTAAAGCGCGCCCGCGGGCGGAGTATAGGGTTTGCCATCACGGACGCATGCATGGTTTAGAAGCATCCACTACCCTCCCGCCCAGGCTCACACCCGGCCCATTGATTAACCCAACGGCCTCGATCGTTTCCACGAGAGCTGCAGGCCTGCAGCTTAATTAGCAAGGACATGAGAAATTCTGCCGAGAGAGAACCATCCCTGCCAACCGAGCTCAACTATCCTATTCCTGTCCTGTCCTGTATCTTCTTCTTCTTCCTCCTCCAAAGCCAAAGCTAGCCCCTTTTCTGCCTGCTTTCAAGTCTGTACGTATTTTCCTCCTTCCAACCTAGCTAGCTCCTCATGGCAGCCATGGCCGCCGTCTGCGTCATCTTCTTCCTAGCTGCGGCGCTAGGTGACGCAGCGCTCGTGGAGCACACGTTCTTGGTAAGCAAGCAAGTTCCCACCCTTGTCATCTTAGCATAGCTTTCCTCTGTGCACACGCATGCATACCTTATGTGAGGTGTATGTTCTTATACGAGTTTTCTCAAGGAAATCTTCTTAACTATGAGCTTCTTGAATACACAGGTGAGCCAGATCAGGATGAATCACCTATGCAACGACACGCTGGTCACCGTGGTCAACGGGCAGCTCCCCGGCCCAGCAATTGAGGTCACCGAAGGAGACTCGTTGGTTGTTCATGTCGTCAACAAGTCGCCCACTGGACTGACAATTCACTGGTAAGAGATGAAATGATGCATATAGTTTATCCGGTCCTACTTAGTACGTCTCTGGTGTATGATTTGTTCTACTAGTACAGTGTCACTGTATGTGGCGTGCACAGCATTCTGGGAAGAGGTGGGGAGAGAGAGAGAGAGAGAGAGTGAGAATACCCGATGGCAGCATATCTCCATCTTAGTTAGCTGTATATCGCCATTGTGGTCTCTGGCCCATCTCCCACGATTCCGGTCGCAACCGTGCATCCCGCGGCCTTAGCTCCAGCGCTGCCGCTAGGGATGGAGGATGGCAAGCTGAGGCAGCAGGAGGAAGAGGAAGGTGGCTGTGGGCATCGTCTCTCACCGTGGTGGATAGAGGATGCTAGCTGAGGGCGCCTCAATTTTCTTGGGTGCGTTCTGTTGGATTCCCCTTTTTCAAGCGTAGAGTCATATCGTCCCATGACACTGTACCCTGGACCTGAAGTAGAACTGTAGAAGAGAGTGTGATCATTCATACGCCAGTGGCCTGCTTGCCAAGTGCAAAACCGAGATAGAGGCGAGGAGGACGGAGGCCACGAGTGGAAGGAGCCCGGAAGAGGAACATGAAAACTGAGCGCATGACAAGCGACG